>VNWX01001066.1:0-16753 GCA_009869905.1 Ceratophysella communis
CTTCATTGTTCAAGACGATGGACTTCAAAAAGCTTTCGGGATAATTGAAGCTGAAGTAGAGTTCCTCCAAATTTGTAGCTCGCAGTGCCCAGGCCATTTCATGCTCGAATCCCGAACTTGGAATTTCGTGGCGATATTCAATCCTCGTCATCTTGTTGAACTGACGATCCGGAATCTGGAGAGGCTCCATTTCGGTTGTGGTAATAGCTGGGTTTTGTTTTTCTAGCTCAAACATAAATACTGAGTCCTTATAGCGCCGAATATTAAACTCCGTCAACGTTTCGGCGTGGTTGTTCAGGAAATTCGAAACTTCAATATTGAATTGCTTGTACATTTCTTCGAAGACTCGTAGCTTCATGTTGAAGCGTTTCAATCCAGGGAATGATTTCCGAAGCAGGTACAAAAGATTGATAGACACGGTTTCGAGTCTCTTCAAGTCCATGGTTCTCCGTCCAAAAATCCACCAGAAAATGTCATCATCATCTTCGTTGAACTCATTCTCAACTATTTCCAGAACTTGACAAGGAAACGTGAAGAATCCCATGTCGGAGAATTCCAAGTGGTAGAGCGCGTTGGGGCCAATCTTTAAGGTATGAAGGTTGGTAACTCCGGTCAGGATGTTTTCAAGCGTTTTTGTAGACACGAAATTGGAGATCGAGAATACTTGCAGCAGATTGGGATGTTTCAAGCTGGGCACGACGGTGCTTGAATCATTCACATAGTCATTCAATTTGCATGATCTGATTCCGACCTTCCCCAAGACCTGAATTGAATCCAATATTTCGTTTTCAGACTTTAATCCTGTTCCTCGTCCAATAGTGACGTCGATGCCAATAGTCTCATCAATGATCTGGTACCATTGCTTTGAGACCCGTAGAAGGTTTTTCTGATCTTCTCGACGGATCATCCAAAGTATTTTCCCAAGTAGCTGTAAAAATATATCAGGTATTTTAGTCTATTCGAAACGATTTCGCTCAAATACAACGCGCAGTGCTGGTTTCTAAACGGTTAATATTTCGTATTACAAACCTTAGGCTCAAGACGTTCCATTTTGAAGTTTGGGCTATTGAACCTCTTGCGAAATACACAATAATGTGTCTCAGATGTCAGATTTCTACCAAAGAGAGAGTACAAAGTGTATCTACAGAGTTTAACCCTGTCAGGGCACTACTAGAATATACTATAAATGATAGGCGATGAGAAAATTTCACAAATTTAAAATTTTGAAAATCTCACAAACACGGTCGAGTTTGTTTTTACGGTTCTGAACCTACTCGCACATGGTAACATTGGCGATATTTTATGCGGTCACATATTATAACTATGGCGAAATCTCGGTCGTAAACTGTTACTTACATCAAACGAACTAAACTATGGTTATAAGTAGTATCATAATCGCATAAATTTTTGTGCTGACTTTATTGGCTTCTATTTCAATTAAGTATGCTCCTTTGCAATTCATTCGTTTTATTGAAATGTAAAAATTCTGGGTTACAGATGAATAAGTGTAATTACGAATTGAGGCGTTTTACAATTGACATGCCGCGGCATATTGCCAGACATTTTAATGGATAAAACAATCGATTTCAGACATACTAATCATCAAAATTAGACTGAAAATTTAGTTATTTGGTATTCTTTTTCGTCATTCAGAACTGCAAATACAATTTGATCTTTGTCCAGTGGGTGTTGCCTTGAAGTTTTGATTGGAAGGCGAGTGTAAGCAGAATAGTCCTCCGTCCCATCATCGGCAACCGTAAGCTTAAACTTTTCAATCTTCTTTTTTAATAGAATCTCACGGACTATATGTGATGGCACTCCGGATCCCGGTTCTCCATTAAATAACAATGAAACTCGCCGCAAATCAGGAAGATTATGGAAAAGAGCTTCACATTGTTCCGACTCAACGCGCAAGCAGATGATACATAGAGCCGAAATTGTGTTTGGGAGAGATGCTGTATTGAGCAACTTCACAGTCGATTCGTTTGAAAAAGTTTCAGAATTAATCATCCGGCAGTAAATCTTGAAGAACCGCAAGTTGCCACAGTTTCGTAAGACATCGCAGTCGAAGGAAGTGATCTTCCATCCAGGCAAAAACCCGATATCAAGTAACATGAGCGTTGTTTCATTTTTCGACATGATGGATTTGAGAAAACCTTCAGGATAAAGGAAACTGATGAAAATTTGCTCCAAATTCGTGGCTCGTTGCGCCCATGTCATTTCGTTCTGCAGTTCCGAACTTGTAATTTCATGACGGTATTCAATCTTCTTCAGCGTGTTGAACTGACGATCAGGGACTTGATACGGCTCGAGTTCTGGGGGAATAGGTTGAAACTCCGGCTTGGAAATAAATGAGTCCTTATAGCGCCCGATAGTCACTTCCATTAGTGTGTCTGCATGGTTGTTCAGAAAATTCGAAAGCTCATGTATGAATTGCTGGTACATTTCTTCGAGGATTCTTAGCTTCATTTTCAAGCGCTTCAATCCAGGAAAGGATTTTCTGAGCAAGTAGAGCAGGTTGTTGGAAGCTACTTCGAATCGCCTCAAGTCGTGTTGTATCCATCCAAGCAGCGCGACAATACGGTCGTACTTGTTACACTCAACCCCATGTATTTCCAAAACTTGACAAGGAAACGTGAAGAAGGCCATATCGGAGAATTCCAAGTGGCAGAGAGCGTTGGGGCCAATCTTGAACGTATGTAGATTGGTAACTCTGGTCAAGATACTTTGAAGCGTTTTAGTAGACACGAAATTGGAGATCGAGAATAGTTTGAGAAGATTGGGATGTTTTAGATTGGGCACAGCGATGCTTGAATCATTTATATAGTCATCCAATCTGCAAGATCTGATTCCGACCTTCTCCAAGACTTGAATTGAGTCCAGTGCCTCGTTACCAGAAGTTAATCCAGTTCCTCGTCCAATGACTACGTCGATACCAATCAGCTCATCGATGTTCTGGTACCATTGCTTTGACACCCGTAAAAGATTCTTTTGATCTTCTCGGCTGACCATCCAAAGGATTTTATCAATTAGCTGTTGAAGCAAAGCATTTGATTTATTGCACGACAAATTATTAGTAAACTAAAGCTGCAGAAGCCAGCTAGGATATCGTAGCTACGAACCTTAGAATCAAGGCGATCCATTAAAACGTCTCAATATAGACTAGGTAGTACTTCCAACAAATTAATAAAATGTGTATCAGATTCCAGCATCAGATCTTGGTACGAACACAGAGTCTGATCCTGTTTCGGGCAACAAAATATGGCTTATACAAAAAATGATGACTATGTGCAGGTTGTATGGAAATTCTAAATTTTTAAAAATTACCTAAACTATAAATTTCACGAATGCGAAGTTTGTTTTCAGATTTCAAAATCAATCTCCTCTACACGGTTACGATGACCACTTTAAGTGAGCGGATTAGGTTAGGATGAAGGAATATAGATTAATCTGGCACAATTTTTTTTTAGAAAACCTATTTAAAATACCTACCTCACATTATCGATTCAAATTAAGCAGCCAGTAATGTTCAAAGGTTATTCGCTAGTTCGAAATAAATTGAGTACGCAGTATAGAAAAGCGAAGCACATGCAGTTGACCAAATCGAAATTTTTAAAAATTACCTAAACTATAAATTTCACGAATGCGAAGTTTGTTTTCAGATTTCAAAATCAATCTCCTCTACACGGTTACGATGACCACTTTAAGTGAGCGGATAACTAAAGAACAAGCGGCCCATTGGCTTTCTAACTGAGGCTTCCGACGTTTTTGGTTCCGGGTTACTTAGGTTAAGATAAGGATTATAGATTAATCTGGGACAATTTTTGTAGTAAACTTATTTAAAATAGCTCACATTTTAAATTCAAATTAAGCAGCCAGTAATGTTCAAAGGTTATTCGCTAGTTCGAAATAAATTGAGTACGCAGTATAGAAAAGCGAAGCACATGCAGTTGACCAAATCGTTCGTATTACTCCAAAATTTGGTACAATTTATTTCAATTGAAGAAGTGTGATGATAATAGCTACTTTCAAATTGGAATTTGGATATGTTGAAATGATAGTACGAAAGTTATGTCATTTTTACGTGGAATTACATCTATTCCTGTCTCGGGTTGTACGCATTCCAATCTTCTATGTCGACACCGTCGACACTGATGGTGTATTTTCCATTTTCATGTAATTTGCCTGCAATTCTGTCGTCAGTGATGCCTTCGCTCTGACCGTCGTTTTTTCCTCCAATAATGATTCGAACTTCAAAATACTTCAATTGCTTTCGTTCTATAATTTGATCCACTAATTCTTTTGACATTTCCTCTCGATATTTTCCATCTTCATTAAGTTGAGGAATGAAGTCCAACGTTAGCATCTCCAGTAAGGGAAACTCAAGGCAGATTATTTCGCAGAATTCTTTTGTAACAGGCAAATACCATATAAAAAGAGACGTAATGCTTTTTGGTAGCAAGGGTACGTTCAGTAAGCCAACTTCTCGTCGGGTTTCTCCTGGAACAAGATGAAATCGGAAAAAATTGTAAAGTATCAGATTTTTCAATCCCATACAATTTTGCAGAATCCCACAGTCAAATGAGTAAACCCTCCATGGTGCATTCCACTCAATTCTTATTTTCGAAATTGTCATCTCAGAATTTGCAATGATGGAAGTGAGTAAGGCTTGAGGGTAATTGACGAAAAGGTCGAGCTCTTCTAAATTCTTGGCACGCAACATCCAAGAAATGGATTGTTCTGGTTCCAGTTCAGGCTTGTGGGTGAAATGACGAAACCGAATTTTGCGAAGGTACTTGAGTTGGCTGTCTGGGACAACGAGAGGCTTCAGTTGTGGCGGTACCAGCTCATACTCACGCTGAATAAGAGGTGGAGATGCACTTCCAATTATCGTGACGCTGACATCGGTCAACGATTTTGAATGGCTGTTGAGAAGACTGATCAACTCGACCAGAAACATGGGCAGTATTTCTTCTAAAATCCGCACATTCAATGTGAGCCGCTTCAAGGCTGGAAACGATTTACGAAGCAGGTATAAAATATTGGTAGAGAGGACTTCGTAGGTCCTCTGGCTCCGTTTTAGTCCACTTTCCATTAGATGCCAATGGATGAAGGTGTCGTTGCCATTGACTTCCAGGTGTTCACATGGTAAATCGAAGCTGATGTCTGAAAACTCAAGGAAGTACAGAACGCTGTAAGACAGCTGCAGTGTCTGAAGATTCACGGCACCAGCTAGAAGGCTTTCCAAAGTTCTGTATGAAATGAAGTTCTTTATTTCAAGAACTCGAAGGAGAGCAGGACGCTTTAATTTGGGCAGAACCGGAGAATCATTCATGAACGATGCGACTTGAAGCGAAACAACCCCAATTTTCTCCAAGAATTCAGCTGAATCAACTAAATTAGGTTCGTTGTTCTCAGTCCAAAAAGCTGAACATCCAGCATAATCCCATCGACCAAGACAAGCGTCAATCCCAACGAGTTCGTCCATCACGCGGTACCATTTCTTACAGACTCGGAGGAGATTTAATTGATCCTTTCTGGGGCTCCGTGTCGTTCTACGGACATTAGCAAGTATCAAGGCGAGCAACTGAAAAATTCAAACGTAAGTATATTTGGAGCATCTCCGCGAATCTGGAGATCTCTATTCAATCGATGTTTTAGTAGTGACAGATTTCATACTACATGCTCAGAGCCTTTGTTAAGTAGATGGTACCTTATCATCGAGACCATCCATTTTCTTGCAGTTGCCCTATCCAAATCGAACAGGCTTAGGCTACGGCAATTTTGGCGAGCAACTGAAAAATTCAAACAAAACATAGTTAAGGCATCTGGGTGAATCTGGGAATCTGTATTCAATCGATGTTTTAGTGACAGATTTCATACTACATGCTCAGAGCCTTTGATAAGAAGATGGTACCTACCTTTTCATCCAGACGATCCATTTTCTTGCACTTGCCCTATCCGAATCGAACAGGTTTAGGCTACGGCACACTGCTTCAATAATTTCTATTCGTCCGTTGATATAAGGAAATGCGCTAGGAATATGATGTGACTTCAGGCTTACGACATGATTTGGGCTTTTGGGCATGCACGGGATAAAGTCAAAAATTTCCAACTTTTAATTTTTTAAATAAATGTTTCGTAAACATTTGAAAATTTCAAGCGATGAATAATACCGATTGTTTCTATGCTAACAAAGTAAACCCGCAAGAGCTAATGTGGGTCTGCATGCAACCATTTTTTGCCGAAATTTTCGCCAATATCAGATCTTTGAAAAATAAAAATTTTATTAGACTGTAGTGACAAATTTAGAATTGGTTATATGTTAAGCATGGCATGATTACATTTACAAAATTTGTGTTAGACAAATAGTGTTTAAGAAGATGATAAGGAATATTCGCCATTTTCACCAAGAGTACACGCAAGGTATTTGTCGGAGTACTTGTAGGCAATGTCCAATAGATGCTTATATGGGTCATCTTCTGTTCCAGCGCTTCCCACCTGAACCTTGAATTTCTTAATTTGTTTCCGGCTAAGCACTTCCCGAGCCACGTCCACGGGCACGCCAAATCCATTTTCTTCTGCGATTCGACCCAGTTCCAAGTTTTCGAGGTTCGGAAGGTCGAGACAAATTGTTCTACAGCCTTCATTCGTGATCCGTAAACCCCTAATATGAAGATTTATCAAGGTTTTCGGCAAGAAGTGTGCATTCAGAAGGCCAATAGGAAACTTTTCTTCAGTTGAAATCCAATCGCCCCAGATTTCCAAATTATTCAATCGTTGACAGTTCTGCAGACTTCGACAGTCAAATAAGAACAATCTCGTGAAAGTATTTGGTATAATGATGCTTGTGAGTGTTGACCCGCTGTTCTCTACGATGGTTTCGAGCAGGTTGGTAGAAGGGAAGTTAAATTTAATTTCTTCCAAATTTTTCACGCGGGATGCCCAGCTCATCCAATGGTCCAAGGATAAGTCAGAAGAGTCGAAAACCTGAATCGTTCGAAGTTTCTTAAATTGACGGTCTTCGGAAATTCGGGGTTCAGGATGCGTGGAAGTAAGGTTGTATTTCGAGATCCATGAATTGTAGTGAATTGAAATCTCTACAGTAGTCAAGAATTCAGACTGCTTATTGATAAACTGTGCTATTTCAGTCGTGATGTTTGTGTATAGTGGTTCCAATGTGCATAAATACAGTCTTAGAACTTTCAAGCCAGGAAACGATGAGGTTCGAAGTAATAATCTGACGTTTAGTGAAATAACTTCACTGTAGTTGAAGTCCGCGTTGATAAAAATCGATCTCAGGCACTGCTCTCCGTAATCCCAATTGACTTCCAAAACTTGACATGGCAAACAAATTTTGATATCCATTAGTTCTAGATGAAACAAGGCAGCTTGGTCTATTTTGAGAGTGTGCAGGTTGGTAACTCCGTGAAGGATACTCTCGAAAGTTCTTGTAGAGACGAAGTCATGGAAAACGATAAATCTGAGCAGATCCGGATGCTTTAATTTCGGTAGAACCATAGAACCGTTGACGAACTTTCTCAGAAGAATGGAACGTACACCAAAGTTTGCGATGGTTTTCAATGAGTCAAATCGTAATTTCCTGTCGAATATTTCATATTGATCTCCATAGCCGAGCAGTGCATCAATTCCAACGAATTCGTCCATTGTTTTGTACCACCGCTTGGAAACGAGGAAAAGTTTCATTTGGTCCTTTCTGGGAACGTAACCGAGTATCTTCGCGACAACCTAAAATAGGAAATCATGTATTCATTCTTATTTGTGAGTACGAGAATTAAAACTAGTAGTCCAATATTTCAAGCCAGCGTTGGTTTACCTTATCTTGAATCCGGTCCATAATGATTGGGGTTCTAGCAGGTGATAGTTGCGTAATTGGCTTTATAAAATCAAGTTTTAAAAAAACTTTGAACCAATTACATCCGTGGGAGGAATAGGCATATGGAGAATTTGAATTCATAATATCGATCGGGAGAAAAATCAAAATTTGTGAAAAAAACAAACAAATCATTCATTAACTATGTTTCTAGGACAGCAATTATAGATTTTATTAGCATCTTGCATCACGTGAGAAAATAAATTTATAGATAATCTTGAATCCGGTCCATAATGATTGGGGTTCTAGCAGGTGATAGTTGCGTAATTGGCTTTATAAAATCAAGTTTTAAAAAAACTTTGAACCAATTACATCCGTGGGAGGAATAAGCATATGGAGAATTTGAATTCATAATATCGATCGGGAGAAAAATCAAAATTTGTGAAAAAAAACAAACAAATCATTCATTAACTATGCTTCTAGGACAGCAATTATAGATTTTATTAGCATCTTGCATCACGTGAGAAAATAAATTTATAGATGTTCGAAAAATTTGGAGTTGAGTTTATTCAACAGTTAGGAATTGGAATATGTTGAATAAGAAATTATAGTAATTCATGAGTAGTATAATATTTTTAAATACATTAGAATTAATGCAAAATATTATTTAAATGTTCAAGAAGCTTTATCTATTTATCTTGAACATATTCACCGTTCTCGCCAAGTGTGCAAGCCAGGTATTTCATTGAGCATTCGTACGCACTTTCCAATAAGTCTTTATAGGAATCACCTTCGGTTCCAACACCACCAGCTTGAATTTTGAGCTTTTTAATTTGTTTCCGTTGAAGAATTTCACGAGCCACGTCCATTCGTACTCCATATCCCATTTTCACAAGCTTACAACTTTCCACAATTTCAACCAGCGTCAACGTCTCAAGTTTTGGAAGTTCGAGGCTGATTATTTTACATGATTCATTTTTAACTGGTACACGCTTAATATGAACTTGCACTAAGCTTTTTGGTAAAAATTGAGCATTAATCAAGCCTGCAGGAAGTTCTTCATCTTCATTGTAGTAACAGTTTTCAATTTTCAGGTTCTTCAATCTATTGCAATTCTGAAGAATTTTGCAATCAAAGACAGGCAATGATCCTTTCCCCAATATTGATTGATGTGAGAGTTTCCGCATTCTTTTCGATAATGGCTTTAACTTGAGTTGCGCAATATTTGCATCTGAATTCGATTTCCTCCAGATCTTCCAGGCGGGAAGCCAAATTTAACATGGAACTTTCTAAACTTGAGTTTGAACCGCACATAAACATGTCTTTCATCCGGATTTTCCGAAGATTCGGGAATTCTTGGTTTCGGATATCTACACGTTCAGTGGAGATGGGATCATCGCTTTCATTGTAGACTGTCATGTCGAAACAAACCAAGGAGTCAGAGTGATTTTTGAGAAAGTTCACGGTAGCTTCAGTAATATTTTGGAAGAAATCTCGCCGTGAGGGTGGGGATTCAAGGTCCATAATCAGTGATTTCAAGCCCGGAAAGGAGTTTTGAAGAAGATACGTGATGTTTCGCGACATGATGCGACTGCCGCCATACCGATAAGGATAAGGATGCTTTGTGGTGAAGTAGCGTCCAGAACTGATATCCAAAACTTGGCAAGGCAAGANGCCATACCGATAAGGATAAGGATGCTTTGTGGTGAAGTAGCGTCCAGAACTGATATCCAAAACTTGGCAAGGCAAGATCAAATTGATATCCAAGAGCTCTAGATGGTATAACGCTCCGTCGTCGATTTTGAGGGTGTGCAAGTTCGTCACGCCTTGCAGGATGCCTTGGAAAGTTCTTGTGGAGACAAAATTTTTGAATGTGATGAATCTGAGCAAATCTGGATGCTTCAAACTGGGGACAGAACCAGAATCATTGACGAATAAATCAAATAAACATGAACGAACTCCAAAATTCATGATCATTTTCAGCGAATCCTGTCTTTCATTTGAAACTCCACGTCCAAGAAATGCGTCGATTCCCACGCACTCGTCCATTACTTTGTACCATCGCTTGGAGACTCGGAAGAGAGTCAACTGGTCTTGCCTGGGTACGAAACCGAGTATCTTGGCAAGCAACTGAGTTTAGAAGAAAACAAATTTGACCTTCGTATGCCTTGTGGAATTCGATGTAAATCTGGGCAATAGATTTATACTTACTTTGTCCTCCAAGCAATCCATCATGACGAAGTTGGTAGAAGATCAGAATCAATGAAATGCTAATAAAATAAATCTACAAGACGCCACAGAATTATTACGAAATCGAATCAGACGCAGCTAGACTACGACGTATCTTATTTAAAAGTAGATTTAAATGTAATACTTCAAGGACTTGATGCGTTTTTCAATTTATTTGAATTTAATAATTTCAGATTTATAACAAAACATCACAACAACCTGAAATCAAGATTGTAAATATCGCTAAGACAACAGTAATACTTTCAGATACCTAGCTGAAAAATTCACGTATTTTAAAAAAAATGAAACTATGGTTTTGTCTCAAAAATCAATTCATTCACTTCGTAAATTCATTACAAAACTTATTAATTCTAATAAACATAAATATAACAAGTTCAGCTCTAAATTAAAGACATGTAAAGCTCGTCGCGTATTAAACCATGTATGTTGAGTATAGGTAGTAAGAACTGTAAAAAAAATGCTCTGCGATGAAACCCATTATCTGGACAAATAAAATCAATAAGTATCGAATCAAGTAAACGTACAAGGAACCTAATGATTCAGTTTGTCGCTGTTTATTAGCATCACGGTATCATATCATTCAAAAATTACAGTGATTAGTATACATTTATTAATTTTTTGTGCAAATTGGTGGTAAGAAATCATTGGAATTGGAATGCGTGATGTCCATGCCAAGTAACGTTGGACGGAAATGATGTAGGTGGGTCTTCAATTACTCTCAGCGAGTATTCACCGTTTCTTCCCAACATACCCGTGATCCTGCGATTGCTCACTTTATAAACACGATTCACGAGATCACTGAAAGATTCTTCTGTAGTTCCACTGCCTGCAACTATGTCGAACTTCTTCAGCTTCTTTTGACGAAGGATTTCTTGAGCCACGTTTACAGGAACTCCATATCCAAGTGAATAACGGAATTCGATCGATTGTCAACTCTTCCAACTCCGGGAGTTGACGTAGCATAATTTCGCAAGATTGGCAAGTAACGGGAAGTCCAGAAATGTAAAGTTGGACCAAGGTTTTTGGCAGGAACTGGACGTTGATCAAACCTGGAGGTACTTGCGACGGCGTTTTGCGACCAATAGACGTAAATGTTTTTCCATTTAAGAAGATGTGGAAAACACTTAATTTCTTGCAATCTTTGAGCAATGCGCAGTCGAAGGAATCCATTTGACTTGAGCAACCAAACCGGATAAGGATTTCTTTAAGACTCGCCGCATTCTTCATAATGATTGAAGTCAGATTGAATTGTGGGATGTTGTTTGTCACCGACAGAGTTTCGACGTTGTCCGCGTGAAGGGCCCATTTCATCCAATCGGGTTTTGGAGGATCTGTTGAGCAGCGAGAAACGTAGTCCTTTATGTTAATATGCTGAAGGTTTTTCAATGGAAGTTCTTGACGTTGTTGTTCATCCAAGACTGGTGATGATGCGAAACTGCCGACATGTTTGAACTCGGCTTCAGTCCAGCGTCCGCCTGAACCTTGGACCAACACCGATACGCTTGTCAAGGTTTCTGAATGCCTTAGAAGGCAACTTTCAATCGCTGCTGTAATTATCCCATAGATCTGTATAAGGATGAAAAGGGTGACGTCCAGTGTCTTCAGTCCAGGAAATGAGTTACGGAAGAGATGTACAGTGCTAAGGGCAAGAGTTTGATGATCAGCCAGGTCGTGACCTTCGTCGGATCCCCAGTTTTCGGCATATTTTATGCGGAAGACTTGACATGGTAGACAGAAGTTGAGTTCAGAAAAGTCGAGATGAAAAATTGCTGTTTCATCTAGTTCGAAAGTATGGAGATTCGTAACGCCGGTCAAAATACTTTCGAAGGTTCTTGACGAGACGAAGTTCTTGAAAGTAATGACACGGAGGAGGTCTGGATGCTTCAGCTTCGGTACATCCTCAGAATCATTGATGAATGAATCAAGTTCACACACGCGAACGCCAACCTTCTTCAACAACCAGCTTGACTCGACACTGACATCCTGCATGAAGATATTAACTCCGCGTCCAATGGTAATGTCGATCCCAACCATTTGATCCATAACGCGGTACCATTTTTTGGAAACCCGAAAGAGTCTTAATTTGTCGTTTCTTGGAACAAATCCGAGTATTTTCGCCAGGACCTATGATGTTCACAAAATGATTTTAGCTTCCGGAATACTTAGGTTTTGCTTATACTGCCTGTCGTTTACTGTTAATTTTAAGCCGTCTATTGCAATGGCATCGGTGCTCAGTCTAAATCGAAATATGAAATCTATTAAAATATGCAAAGGTAAGTACCTTGAGTGGCAGGCGATCCATAGTCCTGTCCTCTTGACTGATTTCAAGATGTTAAGCTATAATAATTTATGGTCAAAATGTTATACAACAGCAGAAATAGCCAGAGCTCAATCTTCTGCCTGAGAGCCACCGAGATTAATATATTTAGTATTTCTGCATTTTCAAATTCCTAATTTGAATTTCGACAGTGAGCTCTGTAGCTGCTTTGAAATTTTAAAATAACAAGCAGGCGTCCCTCCTGGAATATCGTTGTCAACGAAAACACCAAATTTCAGTTTCCCTTTAAATTTTAGTTTATTTTAGATACTTAAATTCTAAATACATTTAATCCGTTCATTGCATTAATGCGTATTTCAGAATACTGACATTGATTATACTATTTTCGGGTAATTGTAAAACAGAAAATACAATGAATCATTTACAATCACATAAAAAAGTGTCGGGATGAATAAGAAGAGCAGGTATTCTGGTGTTTCCCGATTTTAATTTCGTATTTGTTGTTCTCGTTCAAGATGCCAGAAATTTGTCGTGCTTTTATTTTGTAGGCTTCATCCAGCGGATTTGGAGAATTTGGTCCAGCA
This sequence comes from Ceratophysella communis, assembly GCA_009869905.1. Lineage (NCBI taxonomy): Eukaryota > Metazoa > Arthropoda > Collembola > Poduromorpha > Hypogastruridae > Ceratophysella > Ceratophysella communis. The sequence continues at coordinate 12,947 of VNWX01001066.1, forward strand.
GAAGAGCCCGTATAGAACACAAATTTCATAATTTTCTTCTGCTTAATGACTTGAAAAGCAACATCCTCTGGAACTCCGTATCCCAGTAAGTTGCCATTGCTATAGCAATCGGTAAGGTCTAATGTTAGTTCTTTCAATTCAGGCAGTTGAAGGCATATGATGTGACAGTCATCACAACTGACAAGCAGCCGCGAAATACCGAGATGAACCAATGACTTTGGTAAGCAAGCCGCATGAAAAAGTTCTGATCCCTCCAACCAAGACGAGTTCTTGATCACCAGTTTGTATAAGTTTAAGCAGTTCTTGAGCACTGAGCAATGGAAGGAACAATCTGGACTTTTGATGGGCTCTAAATATATATTGATTTTAGTCACGGCTGCCTCATTCATTCCAATATTCACAGGAGAAGAAAGCTCTAATCTGGAAACGTTGGTATTGGGGTTAAATTCCAAGTTGCCGGACGTCAGAGCCCAATTCAACCAATCAAGTCGTGTCTTTCGTGAATAGCATGTGTCCCGTAGTTTGACGTAATAAAGCTGGCTGAATTCAACTGGAAGAATCATTGACTGCACTTCGGTATCCGGCGGGACTCCAAGGAACGGCTCAGCATCTTCAGCCTCGGTCAAACCCGTTTTATCCACGAGTTCAATGCGAATTCCCGTCAAGTTTTCTGCATGCTTACTGAGAAACTTAGTAAGTTCTGCCGCGACAAATTCATACGTGTGCTGCGAGCATGCCAAGAACGCCAGCATTCTCTTCAATCCTAGGAAGTGATACTTTTCGGAAGAAGTAAATAGTGTTGGCCGCAAGAATCTCGTAGTCTGCTGTTTCGTTATTGTCACCATAACCAAAGAATCTTCCTAGGTCGATATAGAGAACTTGGCAAGGCAGAGTTAAGCTGAAGTCAGAGAATTCGAGATTGAATATGACTGTCTGGTCGATATCCATTGTATGCAGATTTGTGACACCGCTGGATAGAATACTTGCCAAAGATCTTGAGGAAATGAAATCCTTCAATAAGACGAATTTGAGTAGGTCTGGGTGCTTCAATTTAGGAAGAACTGTAGAATCGTTGATGAAGCAATCCACTTCCAATGAATAAACGCCCACCTTCCCCAGGATTTTCGGTGAGTCGAAAATTAGATCTTCGCTTAAGTCGTCACATCCACGGCCAAGAAACACGTCGATTCCAACAGCGGTGTCCATGACACGGTACCATCGCTTCGAAACTCGGAGCAATTTCAATTGGTCATCTCGTGGTATCAACCCAAGTATCTTTGCCAGTAGCTGTAATAAAAAGAAAAAAATGAAAACTTGTTATTGCGTTGCAACAGTTGTTATAACATTAAAGATCAGTAATTTTCGACTTACGGCATCTTCAAGCAATTCCATTACGTAAAGGCTTCTCGAACGACAAGGATTTGCTAATTAATTTAATTTACGAACTCTGACTCTGACGTTAGACTGAAATTATGAAATTAGCAGAAAAAGTGTCTTATGAATCTAGAGAAGGCCGGACTAAAAAACTTTTAGCCTCGCACCTGCAACTATTCTAAATAACTGGTATTCCAATATTTCAAATTTTCGAATGTTCGAAATATATAATCAATAAACTTAAACAAACATGTAAGAATTTTTTACTTTGCTTCCTGGACAACATTAATTAGTTCGACTTTTTGAACTACATAATTCACCAAATTTTTAAAATCTTTCAAATTTACCGTATTAGTTTACGCCCAGATAGGAATTCAGATGACAAATGAGTTTAGTAAGCCTTTGAACCTGAGCTTTAGATAAGGTGAATAATGGGTCACTTAAATGTACTGCGTTTCAATTAATGCACATGGATTAATTTCTACGCCTCATTTCTATTAACACTCTGTCTAGGTTTTGGTTTCAGGTTGAAGTTTTCTGAAAATCTTTAATTTCTTCAAGAATGGAGATGAGTCTAGTCTAGACGAAAGAGTTTATGTCGAGTCGATGAGCTTTTACACCCGACTTATTTGATTTACAAAAAAGAAACTTTTTCTTTCTGTTCAGATGGCTCTTCTGGAAAAGAGTAAAGAACACTTTGTGGGCCACGACTATTTATCACGGGGAAAGCTTGCAGGTTAGGCTTGAAAGTATTTGGACAATACCGATTGGTCGCTTCGTCCCCTCCAAGATTTTTGGTTTTCACCTGTGACTACAGCTCTTATACGAAAACATAGCAAAAAGTCAAGAAATCGATCGGAATAGAAAACAAATTAATTAGTTTAATTCCTGTAATTATCAGTATAATTGGGTAATCCTTGGCAATTCACCTTTTTGTGACGTACTCCAATGCCTGCTTCTAGAGCCACAAACGTTATATGCTGTATATTCGACCGATTGACGAATGCGGAACGTCGGGAAACTTGAAAAAAACGTTGCTAAGTATCACAGGCTGGAGTTGATCGAAGACTTGAAACTCTTGCGTCAATTGAGTATTCAGGTGAGGAGGTTTAATTTCCCCAGTTGAAGTATTCTGTAAACAAATGCTATATAGCTAGCTTGCCTTCAAGTTTCTTCCTGTAAGTATCGACTGACTGACGAGAACTTAAGAAAGAAGAGACGTAAGAGTCGGGTTTGAAAGAACAATGAATGCCCGGCTACTTCTTGTCTCCCTGGTGCTCAGATGAAACCCCAAAGGACTCTTGGCAAAGAATGAAAGTGTTATTTAACCGAAGGCAAGAAGCTGTTAGCTTGGAACAAGAAGCTCAGAGGTTGTTGGCTAAAATGTACCGAAAAAATAGAAATTGAATTTATGTAAGCTGAAAAGGCCCGAGGAAACACGGACAGCATTATTACCTGACAAAAATTTTGCTTGGTCGCATTTGTTTGATTTACGCTTACATTTTTCTGTATCTATTTCTTCGATTCGAAAATTCATCCTCTAGAAAAGTTAAATTCAACCACGAAAAACCAATAATTTTCTGAGTATATTTTACCTAAAATAATTATATTTATTTGGTGGAAACGAAAATCGAGACCGGATACCTAAATATATTTTGGCTATTTCTACAGAAGCAAGCAATCCAATTTTTACTGACAGATTAAATTATACGGATCGTCAAGTAATGCCATCGGTCAGTATTTCTATAGTAGCTAAAGCCTATATCAAAATATACGATAAATTTCTTGTCAGATGTAAACTTTGCTGTCGAAATCGCATTTCGCACAGCAGAAATGCGCTTATTTCCCAAATTTGATATTTTCAACGCTTTGGATTATAATGGGATTTTCTTTATTTAGGTCAGCGATAATAGCGTTTGACTAGATATTTTTGGGCAGACGTAGAATGACTAGGGTGAAAGGTTCAGAGTTTAAATTCCATTCTTATGCTTATTATAATTCGCGTGTAATTAAATTCTGATCTGGACGCTGGTCAAAACCTGGTTTGGCATTTTAGTCGATAAATCAGACTGAAATATTTCAAATCGAAGCAGCCTGTTTTTTTTAACTTTAATTAGTGATGTAATTCGCTCAGCATTTAGACATTGCCTTCCCTGATGAAAATACCTATTTATGAACTACTGCGTAAATGAAGTGTCTGAAATTACGAAATTCCAGAGTATACATAATTTCATAATATGATTAAATCCAGTCTAGTTTCAAAATCACTGGAATATTTACGCAATTTTGAGTGTATTATGAAGCTGTGTTGTGAGCCCCGGGGAAATCCCAATCCACTCCACCAAAAACCACGCACAGTACTTATATGCTTGTGGCCAAAAGTTTTATATTTCAGTGTGGTATCAATCTAATGAAATCTTCTACATACCACTG
>VNWX01001067.1:0-16748 GCA_009869905.1 Ceratophysella communis
GGGCTTTCATTCTTTTATGTCGTCTCTGGTTTACTCCCTGGAGCCTCCAGGAGGTACTCGGAATCTAAAGCCTAGTTAATACTTTATGCGAGAAGAGATTTCATAGAAGGATATCTAGATTAAAATTTGGGTCTAGGTCTTCGTGTCGTGTCGTCGATCTTCTTTTAATATTCCTCAGTCCTCTCACTCTCCGGCTACATCGCTACATAGTATAATGTTGGACGAATAACATGATTACTTTTCTGTCCTCACCGAGTATGTCTCGATCTTGAAGTCGTGATCATATGTCATAGTCAGAGTCCAACTGGTGTTACGGGTATAGTTGAAACAGTTTTTGCACGCGATACTGTGTTACGTAGGTGTGGTGGGTAGTAGATATCTACGTTAGTAGTCCGTGCACTGAATAGCAAAACACATTCGACGTTCATATTTGAAATCAAAGGCTCGCCTGATGTATTTCTGATAGAATTCGAAGTTTTTGAAAAGTTTTTACACGTAATGAAGATGAAGATGGAATGCATGCATATCCGGTCAAATCTATGTACTACTACTGCGTAATTTCTCCGAGAACCGAGAAGCCGGTTCTAAGGCTCTGAACTTTAGTCGTATGGTATGTACCTTGGCTTTCGCTCTTTTCCTGACGGAGTAGTGGGAAGCGAAACCTTACACCTTAGCTCGAGTTCTCGTTCTCGTTCTCACTTTGACATTTTAAAAGGAATTCAATGTTAAATATAGAAGGCAAAGCTTCGTTATCGAGAAAGAAGCTTCCATCTACAGCCTAAGCATACAGAAGTCTTCGAGACGATCCAATCATGGAGTGAGACAAGTCAGCTCACTAGTTCACTTGTAAGTTTTACCTACTCAGAGAAAGCAGCTGGATGGAGGTTGAAGCAGGAGAAAGTCGTTAACTTCGTATTGATTGCGCTAAGCCGCACAGCAAAGTTTAAATATGGAATATATAGTATGCTTTTGAACATTGCGTCTGGAAAGCAGTTAAAATAACGTGAGCTCAAGTTTAGTTTAACTGAATTCGAGCCATCCATGTAGCTTGTACATTAACTTTTGTACAAGTCTTCGCCAAGCTGTTGCATAGTGAAGCTAAGTTGTTGGCAGGTTGATTTCTCTGAAGACCAACCAGCCATGCTTCGATACATTGATTTTGATTAAAGTACTTGGTTGTGTTGTGATCGGGGCCTGTGACGAGAAAGCTAGTCATGGAACTTTTCTCTTTCTTCCTGAAGTAATTTCCTTTCCCTCTAATTTGAGCTTTCTCTGTGGCTTTATGAGCTGCTGTTGGTCTGAGCACTGACACACCTGGATTTTTAATTACTCAGGATTCTAATTGGAAACCTTAAAGAGCTCGTTTCACCGCTGGGACTCTGACCTAAATCTCACTAGCTCAGGTTCGGGCTTACAACTACACTTGTATACGTTGCATAGTAATATTGTATAGTTGCCCACGGGAGTCGGGTTTTATTTCGAGGTTTCGGGAAGGTAGTGCCTACAATTTTGTTCTACCATGCAAGCTTAATTTAATTGCTCACCGCATGCCTCTAGTGTGCAATAATAATTTGCCGGTTAATTATACGATCGAGCTTCAAATAGGGTAGGAAGAAGCCAATTGTTTTTATTACATGCATTGCGTGTGCTAATGCAGCCCTAAGCCCTACTAGTACGTTGTCAATTGAAAAATAAAAGCTGAAATACTGGTCCGTCGTGCTGGCTCATAATTTTAAGTTTCCAGTTTATAAACGCAAATTCATGACAGCTGATGATCTCATATTCATTCAGAATGTTGCAACTCTCTTACTTTAAGATTAGTTTTGTTACGTTAACTTAACGTATTTGCTGTTGCTGTTCATGTTCTGTGGCATGGTCCATGAATTGTAATTGAATTTATGCATGCTTGATCTTACGTTAGACCCTCAATGTAATGTACCTACTAATGTGCGATTGAATGGTTTGTAATTCCAGGGTGGTGGAAACAACAAGAACAACGATGAGCATAATAGCACCAGCAAGAACCCGCCTCCGACTCCAATCAATAAACTGAAATATTCTGCAGCCCCTTATCTCAAGAAGGATAAACGGCAGAGCTCTTCCCGATTCAATCTGTCGAAAAACCGAGAACTGAAGTCACTCGGGCTCCTTAAAGGTGAGGATCCAGAATAAATCATGATCATTAATAATGTAATTTGACACTTGGGCGTGCCACAATTCTGGGGTTGTTCGTGAGGGACTTCTCTGATTCTTGTCACCTGTAGTCGATCGAAAATCCTATAACTATTACTGCCAGCGAAAACCCCTTAAGATTACTGTGCGACAGGAAATTCAAAGCTTGGTGTGTTAGTTTCTACTGTAGATTTGAATTTAATTGTACAATTACCCTGGACACGGACACTTTTATAAAATACAGAGTTCTCATTCAGCTGAACAAAAATGTATTGATGCGCTGGACACTCAGCTGTCATTCAATGCGTCCTGCGCTCTGTCTTATGTCAGATGTCACTTCCACTCGGCAGCTAGGCAGGACGCAAATACGCTGACCGACTCACGCTGTCATATGTCATATTCCAGTTACAGGTTCTTGCGTACTTGGGTAGATAGAAGGTTCAAGTATTAAATGACGTTTTCAAGCTCTAGTTTTTTATTTATTTATAACTGATTTAAAAAATACTTGATCTATGCCCACTGCCCACACCTCGTTTTAATGTTTCGCTATATATTTATTAGCTTGTTTCGTTCTGAAGAATAATTTATACGATGTCATTCTCAGAACTTTTAGTGATATTGAATTTCATGTGTGGTTCTGGCAGTTTGCGAAGTGAAGGAAACTTAGATTTGCATTATCGACTTTCTCTTGCTGCCTAGCTACAATATGTATGGATGTGTGCTCAACCCAAAATATTATGGTGGGCGTGGGTGGAGGTGGAGATGAGATAAGTTTTTGCCAAGACTATTTGGGAGCTCGACTTATATAAAGTGTTAGAGGACTGCAGTTGTAAGAAAAGAAACTTAGGTAAGTGAATAAGTAAAAAACTATTTTTATGCGACAGTAGGTGTCGTTTTTGTTTTCAATTAACTTAAGTAAAAGATATTTGCTAGTATCAAGCATAAGCATTCAGCATATATGTTGTTTGTCGAGCTCGAGCAGAGCATATCAAGCCAGATACAATGTTTCGGGATTAGCTGCTCCAAGCTTGATGTTGGATAGAGCGCTTGCTTTCACTTTCTCATAAGCCAGTGTGTGTCTACCTACGCATACACAACACACTCGTACACAATAGAGCTTTCACCATACAGCATAGGTTTATGTTCAGCGTCTTCACTCAAGACACAAGAACTGTTCAAACAAGGAAACTACAATGCCGCAAGCCTCATTGGGTTAATGTGACCTATTTTTTATTTAGTTGACGCGCAGGTAATAAATATACAGCTCAAAAAGATTTAGAATTGAATTGAATTCAGAATAGGATATAATGATTAACTCATGTCAGGTTATGAATTCACTATCTAGACTAAGGTATCAGGTCATGTGACAGGAGTGAATTCGAAGGATTATGAATTTTTTGTTTGATTCGCACCTTTTCCGTAGGATACACGGTAGAATTTTATTACATGAAGTTGGAATTCAATATAAAATTGTGTTGAATTACTATTTAAGTGGTGTTTGTCTAGGTCTAGGAGGAGAGGATAGGTATCTATGTATACTATTAATGAGCATTAGGAAATCGCTAGTTAACTTGCGTATGGGGATTAAACATGTATGCAAATTAGTTGCATTATTTACGACAATCTTCTGAGTAAGGTACCTACTAACTTGTTTGCAGGTACGACGCCGATAAGCTGTACAATTATTTCGGTGTTCATTTGGTATAATGATGCCTTGACGCAGACTCGGGTTATATGACGCGAACAAATTCTAGTTTTTTCCTGATGTAGCTATGTATAATTTAAATTCAGAAGGCAGACAGGACAGGTAACATGGATGTACGAAGAAGCTTGAGTAAAAGAACGTATGGATGGATACAAGAAGAGGTTGTCTGACAATTAGTATTGCAAATTATATCCATGCGAATGCGGTGGGGGATGGTGTTTCACGTTTTGTATTCAGGCAGAGAGAGGTATGGAATGTGATCTGTTGGGAGGGCGAAATGGCTGTGCTTGTGCTTCTGTGTGAAACAGGATATTTCTGCTCCTGCTAATGATGATAGAATTCCTGTGGTTAAGATTAGTGTTACAGCTGGCAATTTCAAAGAATATAAATCCGTTATGCTGGATTCCAATCCATCATTAATGTTAAATCGATATGATAGATGGTGAAGTATAACATCATGTTCCACGGCTATTAACTGAAACGTGAGGTTTGTTTAATGATGCACGTTTTATTTTTCACTAATCAGATAGTTTAATTATACAGTTTATATATGATGTCGTTGTTACGCATCTTTATGTCAAATAACCTACTCCAAAGTTTTGTGTACGTATATGGCGTGGAGGTACCTGCATAATCTGGAATGGCGTCCGCCTGGAGAGTATGTAGTTATTAACATGGAAATAGAAGGAAAATATTTTTCTTGAGTACTTGAGTGCTTACAGTAAGTACAGGTGTATACAGGGATTCATGCCTGTAATACATAAGAAAATCGGCATTGACATTTCTTCTGTCTATATTTAGTCCTGGAAAACACGTATGTTTATGTTTGATGACGCTCGCTGGAGTTCATAATTAGCTCCAGACGTTCGTCCTCACACGGCATCTAAATTGATATTTGGTAGCATTCTTGTTTTTAGTGCTCTTGTGTTGATACCTAAAACTAAAAGTATTCATATTTGTATTCGTATAGGTAGTACGGAAATAGTACACGCGTTGTACTTATCTATATATATCTTAGTAATTTCATACTTATACGCCTGGCATTTTCAGTCTTATTCTTATCGCCATATTATTATGCTACGCAAGGCAAAACAATAGGAAACTTTTAAAGTCGTAGTTCTTGTTTATTGTGTTCGTAAGAAATTTAATATATTATACAGTACCTATACAGCAATCTTGAATTATTTAAGGTCTAACATGCTTAGCGTTATTAAGGGTAATTGCTGGTGTGGATTGCGGAAGACTTCAGCAAGTTGAATAGATTCGGAAAAAGTAACTTCATTTGTGTTTTCGAAATTAACATCTTGGCGACTCGAGGCTCAGGATCAGGAGTCCCCCTAGACTAGACTACTCGCCATTTAGCAGCTATTTAATGTACTCTATTCATATTCAGTAGTACTTATTGAATATTTTACGGAAATTATTCCATGGCTCGCGCGGTTTATTCTTTCCACCCCTTTTGTTTATTTTGGTGACTGAGAAACACAAGGTACTAAGGCCTAAGCCAATCTTTCCTTGAAAATAAAAAAGGAAAGCTTGGAACTGCCTTGAACCAGAATTTGCAGGATTAGCTTGTCTGAATTTAGAAATCATTTTGTATTGGAATTACTAACTAGCTAGTGTTTATAAATTCTTGCAGATTGCAGATCATATCGTGGTACCTAAGTTTGAATAATATATTTTCTGAATGTTTCATATGCTCACTGTTACTTAAAAGTTGACAGGATATTTTTCATAGATATTCGGAGTTGTGAGTAATCTTGGAGGCAGATCAGGGGATGAGTTCGTTTGATTGGCTGAATGCCATGGGAGTTATTCGAGGTGATGACTTCAGTCAAGTCAAGTGGAGCCTAATGCCTAATTAGAATAGGTAACCTATGAATAACTAACTTAAGTTTAAATAGGGGGAGTGTTGAGTGCATAATTAATTTTATGGTTCAAACCAGCTCATTTCTATATCTTGCGTCTCACTCCTCTTTCTTGACGAGAGTTCTCTAATCGCTGAAAGGTGAGCATGAGCTGAGAAGCTGAAGATTTCATTTTTCGCCGTTCTGAAAAGAATTCATTTGAGCTGGTAATTTGGTTCTGACTGGTGAGTCATGAACTGTTAACTAGTATAATTTGGTTATGGCCTTCTGTAGTAGAGAACAATAGGACTTTCCCAAGAAGTTTCTTTGAGTCCGGAGCCCGAGAAGACGGCAGAAGGTCTAGAAGCGTTCCATCCCTGACTACGACATGAGACCTTTTGGAATGATCCCATGGAGGTTATTGTAGAGGGTAGACGTGTATTAGCGAGTTAATATGGAAAAGGAATCACCTGGACTTGGACGTCCGTGTCTGGGCCCAATCGCTCGTAGCCAGTGAATTACACAAGAGTAACTCTGAGTGCTGTTTACTAACTCATTTTCCCCTGCCCATCTTATCTCTCTTGATTAGTTCAGTCCAATTGCCTATTCTATTATTCTAATCTCGTTCATGAATAATTGTAAATAGTCACTCTGCTATAGTTCAGTCTATAGTACAGCCACTTGACGCTCCAAAAAACCAATACGTTCCTCTTCTTCGTTCGAGGTCCTAGCCCTGATTCACCAATCCGGATTGGCTCAGGTGCGATTGGGCCCAAGTGCTAATTTAGTTGTTTGATTGGTTTGAAAGTGAGATTAAACTCGCATTTTTAGGGTAATTTGTTGTTCTGTCACTGCAGCCTTTCTATTATTATCTCTACCCAGGAATGTTCTAATGATCAAGTGTATCACTCTCTCCTGGCATGAACTGAATATTTCCGACTCGTGTCGCATCACAATGATCTAAAGTGCAGATATTTACTGTTTACTCACCTGAACCTGAAGTAATATCTGGAAAATACTGGCTGATCTGATGGATGAGCAGAACGAGTTCTTGCCCATAGGCAGAGCTAACTATTCTTGTCATTGGGTAATCAGATAATTGCAGTCAGGTAGAGTTTGTTCGTTACATGACTTTGGGGAGGATTCATGGCGAAATACTACGCAAATTGAGACAATACTATACTACTTTAATCTACCTAAACTTGTGAAACTAAGCAGACATTCCTTCTAACTAGTTTTTTGTTGACCCTCCACTGGAAGTTAAATTAGTCGACATTCCTGGTTGGCAGTCCCAAGCCAAGTTTACTTCCACCGACACCTGTCTGTCGCACATTATGAAAATTAGTGTATTTACCTCTGAGAAGAAGAGGGAGAGAACTAGCAGGCCCTTGTGTTGAACGCCGTGTGAAGTTTAAATTGCGTACCAAACTCTTAGTTTTGTATCAGTGAAGTGATTTAGTGCGTGGTTTTGGGTTTGCTTGTTTTATTGTTGGGCCTGTTTCAAAATGTACTGCATGACAAATCCCAAGAATCTTGGGAGTCTTACTGGAAACGGAGAAGTCGGAGTCGGCATGGTGGAAACTTCTTGGGAATACGCCCAGTGGACTCCGATTTTCATTCCGAATTACTACCATGACTTTTATGGACATGAGGCAAATGTGTATATGACTGGTGGAGGAGGCGTGAATATTGTTTCTCCGTATGGTGCCCAGCATCTTCAGCCGCAACAAAATCATATTTACTATCATAATTTGCGAGTTCAGGCCTTGGCCCAAGCCGCACAGGCACAAGCTCGACTGCAAGAACAACAAGTTCAGGAACAGATCTTAGCCAGGTCTCGGGCGAGCAGAAGAAGAGCAAACTCTTCCGAGAGTGACAGCGCTTATGCGTCAGCCTCCACCAGTCCCGATTTATCTCCTTCCCAGGAGACCAAACAGAAGAATCGGGAAGAGCCTTGGACTCTCTTGAGAGCTCATAAATGTAATCAAATTAAAACTAAAGATAAGATGGATTGCCTTATTTTCGCGAACACGGAATACTATCCAATTTCGGATATCGCGTTAGGCTAGACGTATGCGTGCAATTGTGAATTATTGTTGTTCAGTGGTCGGCGTGTAAATTTCCCTATAGCCATTAGCGTTGATTTGCCCTTATTCTTCCACTCACGTGTGACGTAGGTGCTTTGATTATCTTTAATTCTAACGCTGCGACTTTGGTCAGACCTGCGAAGGAATATCCAGAAGCATTTCTAGATGAGGTAGAGCCATGTGGGGCCATTTAACAACCAGCGTTACTGCAAGGAGTGTGATGTGATGATGTGCCAGGCGTTGTTGAGAGCTAAATTATTGTGATTATGCGCTGCTGTAGGTTGAAGAGTGACAAGGTCATGCGTTGTCAGTTGACAGGCTTAATTTATGTTTAATCTACATTGGTAATATATCGTTGGGTCGAATTGTGTACAATTGTAAGCATGACCAGACGTGGTCGTCTTTATGCTTTGCATAAGCTTGGACTACAAACTGGAGTCTAGTCCAGTAACCATATTCCTAGTTTTGCGGAGTTTTTTTTCTCAAACTGTGTTTTTCTTGTTTGAAATCCCACAGATGCGGCGTCGACGGAAAGGGAGGATCTGTTCATCCAGAAACTCCGGCAATGCGGTGTGCTCTTTGACTTTGTCACGGACCCACTTTCAGACATCAAATACAAAGAAGTCAAGAGATGTGCATTGCATGAGATGGTCGAGTTCATCACGACGCAGCGAGGAGTTCTCACGGAACCCATTTATCCCGAAGCAGTTAATATGGTGAGTCGAGAGACTCCAGTCAATGCCTCGTTTTGTTGTCTTAACGACTTTCTCCGAGGAAGGAGAAAGCCAAATCACGTCTCAGCATAATGAAATGTGTGAGGATGAGGAGTGCATTGCGATGTGAGTTAGATAAGTCTGCAAGCTACTGAGACTGGGCTGGACAATCTCTAGGCTTAGAACGTAACGTACTTACTTCAGCTAAATCATCGTACTGGATTCCATTAAGGGGAAGGGGTCTATATTTAATGGCGACTATGCAATGCCACATGTTCCTACCTACTTACACATATTTGCGAAATGCAGGAACCCGTTTCTCTTTCTGAGGTGTATTATGGATTTTCTCGGTTAGAGTTTATCGGCCGATATCAGAGGCACTAGAGGTATCAAACAGGTCATCAAAGGCTTTTAGTAAGATTAAAAATGTATACCCGAACTATTGGAATTGGAAGTGTGCTAGGGATAAATATACTACCGTCCTTCCCGTTTACCAAGGGTCGCCAGACCAGAACTCCTTCATGTTAAGTTAAAATATTCAATAATCGATCACAGATGAATGTTCGAGCTCACTTTATCCACAGAGGATACGAGTATAGTATGGCTAGATAATGTAGCTAAAACGTTATGTTTGCTTTTATTCCAGTTTGCCGTCAATTTGTTCAGAACATTGCCACCGTCTTCAAACCCCAATGGAGCCGAGTTTGATCCAGAAGAAGATGAGCCAACGCTTGAAGCTGCTTGGCCTCATCTACAATTAGTCTACGACTTCTTTTTGCGGTGAGACTTGTTTCACTCACATTTTTGTTTAATCTACAGTAATGTCTGTACTTCAATATTTGTTTCTGTCATTTCAGATTTCTTGAGTCTCCAGACTTCCAGCCCGCTACAGCCAAAAAGTACATTGACCAAAAATTTGTGCTTCAGGTACGTATTGTCTGAATTTTTTTTATCACAGGGCGAGATGCTCTAGGGCATATTTTTCACATTTTACAATGCAGCTGGCGAAGTAAAATAGTTATCAGCTAAAAATTTTCTTTTTATTGGCCATAAAATTGATTTTGTATGCTTTCGTCCAGAGCTTGTATTAGAATACATTGTTCGTTATCGGATCATTAGCTCACGGCTTCCGGCTTTCTGAGCAAACAAATAGCATGAAATTGGAAGTGTAAGTAAATATTGTATCCTTTTGTTGTAGTTATTGGATTTATTCGACTCCGAGGACCCCCGAGAAAGAGACTTTTTGAAAACAACTCTTCATCGCATTTATGGAAAATTCCTCAATCTCCGTGCATATATTAGGAAGCAGATCAACAATATCTTCTATCGTTTCATCTACGAGACAGAGCATCACAATGGAATCGCTGAGCTCCTGGAGATCCTTGGAAGGTAAAGGCCACGTTCTCTGTTCTCACTCTTCTTTGTTTCCTTCCAAACAAACCCATTCTCGAGTGATTCGCTACAAAGGCTTCTCGGTCTTTTACTGATCAATAAATATTTATTTCCATCTCATTGGAGTTGACTCTTCTGTTTCAACGTTCAAATTCAGGAGGAAAAGAATGAACGATGAACGCACTTAGTTATTTTATGTACTGCTTCAGACTAGGCTTACTATACATATGATATGATACATCTCCATGTTCACGTTGTCTTTCTGCTTCTATAAAGGATCGTTAAAGTGGGGTATGCGGGAACTTCAATTACCGATTTCCAAAATAATGACCTATTACGGTTTAAATTAGTCATGTTATGACCTATTTTTCTTAACCTGATTATATTAGTTTCCAAATCGTGTACTTCATGTTTCAGTTGTATGAATCTAGCAATCCGGCTCTTTGTGTGCTGGATAGACTGAAATATTGGCATCTATTGCCGACATTCTCAAACTATGTATAAGTATCTCTAATATTTTGCTGGTTTTCCCCACAGTATCATTAACGGATTTGCCTTGCCGTTGAAAGAGGAACACAAGAATTTCCTTCTGAAAGTGCTGCTTCCGTTGCATAAAGTGAAGAGCCTCTCCGTCTACCATCCACAATTAGCTTATTGTGTAGTACAGTTTTTGGAAAAAGATCCGTCTCTCACTGAACCTGTCATTATGGCGCTTCTGAAATTTTGGCCCAAAACTCACTCACCCAAAGAGGTATGGCAGTTGTTTCGATGACTTCCTAATCCTATTTCTATTTTCGTGATCATGCCTTGTGCATCGAATTATAAAATAATAAATTCCATCCCACTTTCCAGGTTATGTTCCTGAATGAGTTAGAGGAAATACTGGATGTGATTGAACCCGCTGAGTTCCGCAAAGTGATGAAGCCTTTATTCAGACAGATGGCCAGTTGTGTTTCTTCTCCACACTTTCAGGTACATATTAACAGCCCAAGTATTTTTCAGGAACTAAATAGGCTTGTTTGTCTTGACGTCATATTCATGCTTGGATGACGTTTGCTGGAAAATTTTATGTATGGCAAATGGGATCATGCTTGGGATTAATGGCTTAAGCTTAATGATATGCATGATTAATAGGTTGCTGAAAGAGCACTCTACTACTGGAACAATGAGTACATCATGTCTTTGATCAGTGATAATGCAGCTGAAATCCTTCCTATAATGTTTCCTTCATTGTACCGAAACTCAAAGTCGCACTGGAACAAGTAAGTCATAAGCTTTTTGTTTTCACAGGTGGATACTCGATACACGATATATGCTTATAAGCCGCTTTATTTGTTTTCAGAACTATCCATGGGTTGATCTACAATGCCTTGAAATTATTTATGGAGATCAATCAGAAGTTATTTGATGAATGCACGCAAAACTACAAGTTACAGCGGCAGAAGGAAAAGGAGTTTCTTAGCAAGCGGGACTCAGTCTGGATGAAAATTGAGGAGCTGGCTTCTGCCAATCCATATTACAACAAGATCCCACGGAATCGTGATGATTCATTTAGTTCGCAAACTGGAGACGATGCTAATGATGAAATTATGGCCTATGAACGCTTTGAGGCTCCTGTCCAAGAGGTATGCGCTGAACTGCTGTACATAACAAACTAATGCCTCAGTAGAATTCCTAAGGCCTCGCGTCAGGTTTATTCAAAGAGAATATTTATAAGCTTCGTTTTCTGTTTCAGGTGACTAAGGCCAAGAATAGGGATAAGCCATTGCTACGCCGAAAGTCTGAGTTGCCTCATGATACTTACACCTTGAAGGCGTTGAGTGATCATAAAAGAGCCGATGAGTTCTTGGCTACGCCACCGGATGTGAACAAGTGCTAATATTTTGTCTGTGAAGCTAAGAACAACCATAATTCAGTCATCCCTTCAAAACAAGAGTTAAATGAAATGAAGCTAGTTGTATGTTTGAAGAATTTTTCCGGTACCTCCAAGTCCCATCCGTTGTAATCTTAAGAAAATACATGTTTATCAAATTCGTCATTAAACAGTTCATACGTCTACAAAATACAACAATTATATATTTAGCTGTCAACGTTACGTGTTGCATAACTCCTCGTTCGTGTTACAATTTTCAATGAAAAAAATCCCAAAGGAACTATATTATTATTACAACGTGAAAACGCTTAAACCAAATTAATTACATAAACTCAAATCAAAGATTGTGTGTTACAATGGATACCTTATACAATTTTGTTATTTCTGCGGTCGAATGTCAGCTTGTGACTTTGTGAGATTTATCATGTATAGATAAGTACTTTTGCCTCTTGCCCTGCCCATTGCGTAGATTTCCTCTGCAGTACCTTGTGTCACCCACCATCTAGGCTAAAGTTATGGAAATTAAACTATCACTGTAGTTACGTTACGAAACTGGAAATGAACGGGCTTCATCACAAGTTTGATTTAGAATTGTAGTACAATAAATTCAATATTATCCGGGTTTCTTATCTATCGTTGTATATCAAACTGTAATTACATTTTTTCAAAGCTATAAAATAGAAAACCTATTATTACATGATCACATGAATCGGGTGCATACACGAACAGTAACTTTTCAACTCGACAATCGATGACAGGCAAAATTATGGTTAAAATTAATAATTTGAATACGACTAGGGGCTGTACTTATGTTGTAGGTATATAGTAAACTTGTCAGTGTCAATATCTATTCGTTAAATGTCACATTCCGAGATGAAAGAGTTGCAACTTATACGTATTTAATTTACAGGGAAGTAGTTTGTGTACCCCGTTGCATGTTTGCGATTTACGAAGCCTCATGTTGCATTTTGTCCGTTGCTCCTACATAGACCCGTGATGAAATATTTACTAGTTAAAAAAACTAAATTGGAAGTAGGAATAGAGCTAGAAATTGTAGCTGGTGGTTTATGGTCTAGGATAAACGTAGTTTGTAAGGTTATTAGTTTAGATTTATTTGGCTTGGAGAGCATGTTTCAGTTGTTTTTATTTAGGCGAGCTGGAACTGTATTGTTTTTTCCCATTATTACAAAATGTGTACCTTATCCGACCTGCAGAAGGTTTTCAAATAATAAAAAGATGTCTTATGGGAAACCGTAGACAAATATTCATTAGTTTGTAGTTAAAAACACGATTTTCTGAATGGAAACGGTTAATATGTTAGAACATAAATAGTCGAATACAAATAGTGGCCCAACCCGCTTGTTCCTTCAGAAGAAAGTGTATGTACATAAGTGATACAGACTGATCAGCCCACAAAAATATAAGATCAATAAAGGCAAACATTATAACCCAATGGACCGGACGAAAACATTTCATATTTAACTCGTTCATGATTAGAAGCTTTTGACTTTATTTGTAGGCTTAGGGAATAGGCTATTCTTTATACTGGCTCCATAAATGGCCTGTGTGAGGTACATGAAATAAATTACATTAACTACGAGGTGGGACATTACAGCTGCAGAGAGGCAGGGAATTGGCCACTTCTGCCACGGTCGATCCCAGTCCAGTGGTACAACAATAGCTCCAGCCCAGGTTCCCGCAACGATAACGAGAAATCTCCATTTTGCCAACATTAGTGCGCTACACTTCGCATCCCATAAGCTGCAAATTCAGCATATCATAACAAAAAGTTACGTTTCCTATTGAAAATTAAGAAATGAATTGGCTAGGCTTTTGAGTATTCACCTGATGTAGAAAAGTTCGGAAATAATGGTAGCCGGACGAAATACCATACAAAGTGGACAAAAGAGCCAACAGACTAGAACAAAACTGAACTGCATGGTTAGCTTCCAGTCCCTGTAAATTTTACACACAACCAATGTTTATGCTATCAATTGAAGAATAGAAATACTGGAACAAATTAAAGGATTTTCAAAATCTTACTCAAGTACTGGAGCACCAAATAGGACGAGAAACATGTGACAAATTGCAACGGAGACAATGAAGCAGAGTATACCCTTGAGCAGCTCAAGGAACTGAAAATCAATTTTAAATTAAGAGTTAAATTAAACATTTTGAAAATGAATGAGTAATCCCGATGCCATTCACAGGCTTGTTACCTGTTTCGGTTTATCCTGTGACTCGAAGCCCCCAGCTTTTCCGGAACTTGTATCTCTTTTGGTGTAAGGAAGTCGAGAGCTATTCTTTCCATCTCCTTCTCCAGATCCGAAAATAGTGAGTCCAGTTCCGATCAAGTCCAAAGAATTGAAACTATCCGATGTTGGGTACAAGCGAAGACTGAGGGCTACTTTGAATATTTCCATGAGTCCAACGTAGAACATGGTCTCGAAAGGAAGCTCATGGTTTGTTAGAATACCAGCTAATTTGATCAACTTGGATCTGTGAAATGTAGATGATGGACAGAGTGAGGAGAGACGCTGCGCTGTATACGAATTCTCGATGAACTCGATTTCTCATGTTCACTAGGCTGTCCGTCGTGGTCGGCATACTTGTTGAACTAAAACCGAGTAGTTCCGGTGTGGTCTAACTGTAAAATACAGTGTCGCGTGTCGCAATAGACAATCGGTCTTAAGTTAATACGTGAATGAATTAAAACTTAATAATTAAAAATGAATGGAAAATTAGCCCAGACATTAACACATATTCCTTAATTATTAATTAATTAACTGTCAGTTGAGAACAAGTGTCAGAAATAGCTCCCCAGGGGGGCTAATTAGCTTCCTAGCTGGAAGGCTAATTAGGTAGCTAAAGGAAGCTGAATAGCTACCGCGAATATTTCGGGGAAGCTATTTAGCTCCCTTTGCTTTCTTAACATAACGACCACCGGCTCGTAAATCCGTAATCACACTCCACTTCCACTCATAGTACTCACCCAGCCTGCTTATATAATTTTAAAATATTTACTATAATCAATACTGTAATTGGTACACACACCGTATTTAAGCCGCATTAAACTAACAACAAGAAATACATAACTCCACATTTAAGTCTAATAAATTATAAACTAATATGCTAATATTTAAACTGATGTCTGCATTTAAATATAATAAAATATCATTTTTAACTACTAAAAAATTAATTTTTTAAATATGAAATGGGCTTGTATTTTTGTAAATGGCAAATGTAAAATAAACACATAATGCTATGAGTCATGAATAATTGGAATGAGTGGAAACACTGATTCCTTCCGACATCGACTTGGGCTCGTGGCTAGTACTTTCAAAAAAATTCAAAATGCTATAACTTTTTTTCCTCAATATGAATTTTCATGAAAATTTCACCAAACTTACCGCATTTTTTATCTGCGTCTAAATTGGGTAAAAACGAGCTTGTCGGAGTCATACAGTATGTGTCAGGTGAAATTTTCTTGTTAGGGATCTAAAAAGACTCCTTAAGGAAGCTAAATAGCCGGCTAGGGAGCTAATTAGCATCCCATAATTATACAAGGTAGCTAATTAGCCTCCTTTAGCTATCTGATTAGCCTGCCCGCTGGGAGGCTAATTAGCTCCCCTGGTGAGCTATTTCTGACACTTGTTCTCAACTGACTGTTGTAATCTTTAAAAGCAAGCATGCATATAACATACAGCATAGAAGATAATTACATGCATTTAAGTGCTCTGTAAAATGCGTCTAATTTGTAATTTTAAGCCTCTTTAACGCACAGATATGTCATAATATGTAACATGGACAATGCGAGCCTGTCTGTTGGTGTTGGTAGTAATGCGTTTTCAACCTGTGGTCACCTGTAATTGACTTACAACGTACGCTAACCTCTATCACCAACGGCTACAACCCACCACGTACCAGAAACCGGAAACCTTAACTATGAACTAGCGGTAATTTCTAGCGTGTCAATAATGTCAAATGTGACACAGATTAGTGATTATGGATTAGGGAATTGTTATTGTCAGAATCACAATTATTGGAGTATGATATGGATTGGTTATTTCAAAATTCTCGGTTTCCCGCATTTGGATCTTTAGATTGAATTATTGATCTCGTTCGTTCGTTCTCTGGATTCAGGTGATATTGCTGTATACGCATGCGTCACCTTGTAGAACCAGCAGAATAAAGAAACGAGCCAAGCTTAGCCTTTTTGTAGATACATTAAGGTCTACACTAACCAATCAGTGCCTCAGGCCACACCAGCAGCAGCGTAGTGCATGTGTTGTGGTTGAGCACAATAATAGGCAGTCATAGAACATTCTGCCGTCAGTAAAACAAGAAAGAAGAAAACCAACAACAACGGATGACGGAGGACAGATCTTCGAATGAGTCGTGGTCGTGATTGTGATTAGTGATCACGAGCTGAACACCCCACCTTACCTGCCCGTCCGTGCACCGTGTCTGACTGGCAACTGGTATAGCTGGAGTTTTTTTTAAAAATTCATTTTGCTGTTATTCATTGTCATTAATTCGAAAATGCACACTTCATTCGTAGTCAATTCCTCACGCAGGTAAAACTTCAAACATCAAACGGAGGCGAAGTTCATTCCTTGTGCCAACACCAACTGACTGTTACTGTTCAGCTCGTAGACAGAAGACAGCGTTCGAGTTGAAGCTTATTGTGTGACGTACTGGCTGTGGCGTATCGTGGAGCGTGACGCAGACGGGTAACTCAAATCAAAACACCTTATTTAATGCTTCGAATTTTCTTTATGTCCAACATTTGCTATTTAAATAACATCAAGTAGTGATCTTTAACCTGACACTTGACATCTGTATTAGTGATGGCAAGCCCGCCCGATTTCCAAGCCCGGGCTTGAAGCCCGGGCTCGAGCCCAAGCCCGGGCGCCCGGGCTTGGAGCCCGGACTTAAATAAACCGCATTAAATGAGGC
>VNWX01001068.1:0-16746 GCA_009869905.1 Ceratophysella communis
ATGCTTGTTCCCTAATGTTTTGTTGTTCGGCAGACTATTGTCCCACAACGAGTACCTCTTGAGTAGTGTGACCTGTGACCGCAAAATCCAACATGGAGTTGGAAGGAAGACTGAAAAACATGGAGGCTGAGCAGCTTTGGCTGAGAAATCGGATTGAAAACCTGGAGAAAGAGCTGGCAGAAGAGAAGAAAAAATTCCAGGAACTGTTGGAAAATCTAGCAGTAACTAGTGAACAGAAAATTGAAAAAGAAGTCATGTCTGTCCAAACTCGTGTCGGATTTCCACTGGCGGAGAATACCGATCAAAATCTTTCAATGGGCAAGCTGGAAGCAAGTATTCCAGAAGTCGATATTCCGAATGCCAGCGACAATCGCTCTACAACAACCGTTCCATCGCCTAGCTTGGATTTGTCTGTACAGGCTGAAGCTTTGACTTCTGATATTGGAAGCAATGAAGTCTGGACCACTTCCGCCAAAGTCCAGCAAGAAGTCATAAGTTTAAGAGACACGGTTGGACCAGTGTCACCTCTTCAGCCTCAGATTCACCCGGACCGCCAAAGCTCTTCACTATTGCAAGTGAAAAATACCGAAATCAAATCAGGTAAGGTTGATTTAATATTGATTCAGTAAGTGGTAGGAACTCAGGACATAGCTCATTATTTTGGAAACAAAATTTCAGCTTCACTTTCTGAAGATGACGACTCGCTGCCCTCACTCGGAGAAATTACCCAAAACTGTCAATTTGGAAGCACTGAGGTTCTACGAGTCATGGATTGGGCACGTAAAAATGACCAAATTCGATATGAGCACGGTTATTCGTTACCAAAAATAGGCAATAAACTCGAGAAGTCTGTTGATGGATTCCAATTCCTATGGGGCACCCTGGCTGGGCACCAACGAGTTCACCCCTCTAACACGACTTCCCGAAAACGTAAGATACTCACAACTCGATTCGGCAAAGGCTTGAAATTAACCCCGATAGATAACAGGATTCATTGAACCTGTGCCATTAATTTCAGGTAAACGGATGATAGGCAGTAGTGGCAGAAGCGGAAATTCTAGTACAGATGCTTCAGATTATAACGGTTTCAGCTTCTACCAGTATGATGGTATGCAACTTTCATTTCAAGGTTCCACTGCCAACAATTTAGCAATTACAATTTAGTAACAATCGGTAACTAATGCATAACATATTTTTTAGATATCAAGAATACTTCCGGATTGCCCTTGAATTTATTTGATGATTTACCCAAAAAATCAGAAACGAGGCCACGTATGCAAAACGAAAAGCTTCGAAAAAAAAAAGTTTGTTCGACAAATGTAAACTATAAAAGTCCAAGTAATTTTAGATATAATATTAATTAACTTCTTGTGGTACTGGCGACTATGAATAATAAACTATGAACCTATTAAAACTTGAATACATATCTTAACTTTACTACTAGGCTGCATTTTGATCCTCTACTTTTTCTGAATAATTTTAGATATAACATTAATTAACTTCTTGTGGTACTGGCGACTATGAATAATAAACTATGAACCTATTAAAACTTGAATACATATCTTAACTTTACTACTAGGCTGCATTTTGATCCTCTACTTTTTCTGAGTCTAGTCAATTTCGTGGGCGGTTTTATTAGCAGTTTTAGCTCTGGAAGGCGATTGAACTGTAGCACTTTTGCAAACAAACATAACTGGCTTTTCCTGCCCGTCCTCATCACGGTACCAATATAGCAATATGCGTCGACATCGAAAAAATTATCACAGGGCTAATGAGCCATGCCCTACCCATTTCCACATTTTGCCAGAAAATTGGGCTACACCCTTTGACAATATCCGATTGTCCTCGAGCCTGTTTTGTTCTGAATTCAGTGACTCCTTAGCCAGGTAACTCACAATTTAGACATCAATTCCAGCTCTCGACCTGGATCATGACGCCGAAACTTAAAATCCAAATTACGAACGACGAAGTTGAGCATTCAAAGCCAAAATCAGTGGGAAGTAGTTTCGAAGTACTGCTACGCCATAGTGGGAGATCGGTAATATTCTCTGCCCAACTGTTGGGCTTCTGTCCGTTTTCAATTGAAAGTCACAATACCTTGACTTTTCGGTGGGTTAGCCTTCCGACATTTTCGGTAGTCTTACACATCATTTGTCCAGTGATAACGAATATCTATTTTTATGTGAACAAAAATATATTTGACGAAATATTTGGAGTTCAACCCAACACAGACTCGACAGGCTACGCAGTATTTGGATATATGACCTTGGTTTGTCAAGCATTTATTCGTCTGAACACGCTCGTACATCGGAAAAAAATTCTAGAGCTCTGGAAAAATGTACAAGAAGTTTGTAAGGAAATCAACGATTCAAATTCATTGGAGTCCAGAAAAAAGTTCTGAAGCAGAGCTTCGTCGTCAAGCCTGGCATCTGAATCTACTTGTGCTTTTAGTATTCGTGTTGGGTTCAATAACCATCGGCTGGTCTCTGCAGTACCGCGACCTTGCAAAAATCTATGTTGTATACCCGTTCTACCACGCCATTTTCTTCTATCTTGGATATATACTTTAGGTTTATTCATGCAACTTTTTTGCCCATCAAGTGCCTCTGGTTTGTTCACATTATGGACAAACTTTCAATGGGCTTCTCGCTGTTGGGTTTGAACTCCCAGAAATCAGAACATGAGCGAAATGTATTTTTTGAACGGTACAAGCGGCTGGAAAACGCTGTTTCAGAATTTAATTCGCTATTTGGAACAGAGCTAATTCTAACACTGTTGTCGCTAGGAGTATATTTTATAATACTGATCTACATGGCCTGTGTTACCGTCAAGTACCGTCATGATCACAGCATGATTGCCATCCTTTCCGGGGATTTTGTGAATGGTTTAGCCATTTTTCTTCTGTGTAACTCGGGAACGAAAATAACGCTGCAGGTAAATGTCAATTTTCCATCGAATAAATAATCGCCCTTGCACGGGCGATTGTGCTTTTCTACTCGGCTTTTGTAATCAATTTTTGATATTAAAAACTAAATATTTTTATCGAACAGGCCCAGAAAACAGCTATACAATTCCATTCAAATCAGATGTGCTCGGCGATTCTTGACTTTCAAACTATTGAACGTGTTAGTCCAACCACGTGTTAATTAAACTAAACTTATATGGGTTCGCATATTCCTAAATTTGCTATCAATTTATTTAGATACAAGCATTTTTGAATAAGGCCCTTCATTTACCACCTGCTGTGAATCCCAATAACTTTTTCATTCTGAATCTCGGTCTCATCACCTCAGTAAGTTTCAGCCTTGGACAGAGCATTCTGTATTACATACATTACATTATAACTTAACATTTTTTTTTAAATCTTGAATTGTGAAAGCAGCTAGAAGTTACACATGTTCTTGATAAAACTCTTTTTTTTACCTTCTAAATAGCTACTCGGATCAATGCTTACGTACATATTTGTTCTGCTACAATTTCGAGATGTCGAAGATAAAATTTCAAGAGTCAATTGAAAAATTTTGTGTGGCGTTAGCAAATTTGAATGATGCTTTGCTAAGCCTACAAGGAGTTTCTCCGAGTCGAATTCCGATACGAGTGCACTAGTTGCGACTAGCGACATGAACAGCAAAGTATTATAATTATTCGATGTGAATTCAGCGACCGCGCTCGATTGCTATAAACGTGATTGAACGCTAACTTCTTTGCAATTTTTGTAAAAATTATTTAGGTAAGAAGTATAATCTTTGTTTACGATGAAACTTTTTCAATAAAACAAATAATAGAGCATGAGTTTACGTATAATTGCAAAAATAAATAGTTAATCCTAATAAAGAACGAAACGACGGAATAATTTGTTTGATTGCCAGTTGTATTCGTATTATAATCCTGGACTGTGCAGAAACACAACAGTCATACAAGAAGGAGCTTCCTCGTAAACTAAACAAGTGTAACGGAAAATAATACATGCTATTAAAATAATTGACAGAAGACATTGACCCACGTCCCATTAAACTACCAATTTAGCCAACGCCCTGTAATAAGAGCGTGATGACGATCTTCCAGAAGAAACAACAAACAAACCTACATCAAATTTTTGACCATTTATTGTTGAATTCTAGTGCCATAAAAAATTACTGCGCGTAAATGGCCAAAGTATAGACCTAAATTTGCAAAATTACAACTAAATACGATGTTGCAATTGAAAAGAAAGTCAAGATGGTCCCGGATTTGATCACGTAAAAGCAGCCGGCTTCAAATCCGAAACTGGTACACTTTTCCAGTAATTGCTTCTGCAGATAAATGTTGTAAAATTCTTCTGAATTCCGAATATACGTTAAGTCTGGAAAAGATTGAATCCAGGATGTTTTGAATTTCTTCGATAAATCATGCACGCGACCCATCGACGGGAGAACGCTTACCAGCTAGAATTGAATAATGAATTGTGGATACTATAAAAATTATTGTGCTTGAAAACGGTACCATTTCCAAAAACCGAAGTGAGACGTAAAATTGTACGCAAAATTGAACAAGTACGATTGCTTTAAAGAACATGAAGAACCAGCTAAAAATAGAGTTGAACTCTTCAACCAATTTCCGGATCATCTGAAACTTCTGACAAGCATTTATGAAATCAATAGGATCTGGATCAAATGCACTTAGCTTTGCGTTTTGAAGCTTGGCTGGGCTTGAAACAAGGAAAATTGTTTTAGCGTCTTTTCCAATTAAATCTGTGTCCTGAATGTAACAAATGAATTCTAAGCAGTCGGAAATACTTCTTGAAAACTGGAGGCAAATGAAATGAAAATGAATATAAGTCAGCATTGAAATGCTGATTACGAATGCTTGCAACACGACTTTTATATAAAGCATCGGGTCAAATAAAATCGGAGCTTTCAGTGGATTGTCCGTTGCAGTGATGATTACCAAAAATATTGTGGCCAAGGTACCCAATGGCATCACAAGAGCTGAGATGTACCGTCGCCATCGTAATTTTCCTTGGAACCTTGCAGTGGCTGCAAGCTCGAAAATTCGCCGGGCTGCAGACTCTAGTTTACAGAAATATTACAAATTGTAAGCATTTTGAAACAAAGTAACAAAATCCTGAGTGACTCAACTTACTCGAACGCGAATCCTGGAAAATTGTACGCTCCAATTCCATCCAGTTGGTAAAAAATTCACAAATTTTATTTTTACGAAAGTGGAAATATATGAAGAATGAGGATACAAAGTACGGTTTCCAAAGCCAAGTACTCATACTGCAGAGCTTCACGGGCAAAACTGAGCCTCCTAAAACCGTGAAAATATATCGGGAAGTGATGTAGCCAGTATATGCAAAGAATAGCAATGCAGCGGCACCGTGTATTGTTGTAAAAATGTTACAAGAATGGTAACCCATTATTTCTTTGCCCTTGTAACCAGTTCTAAGATTAATTCTTCCAAGATTCAACTTGTAAGGAAGGATTCCGTACAAAGCTAAGAACTTGAAGTAGAAACCGTAAATTGACACGGTTGTGTGTTCCATTTTATGTACGTATGTGTCGTTTTTCTAGCTTTTTTAGCTATCGATTCCTTGAATATCAGCCTTGCTTTTCGTAATTTTAAAATAAAAATAGGGATTTAATTTCGATCTTACGCGGTACCTACTCCATTATGTGCGGTTAACCATGCAAAATCTGCGAGACTGGATACAAACCTTGGAACGTTAATTCATCTATCAAGGCCAAATAATTTAAATGAATGCATCATATACCTACTTGACACTGTACCGCTGACTTGTGTGAATAAATTCAATTAATTTGTATAGCAAATGCTATCTACTAACGATAAATTTGGCCAGGGAATTGAGTCATATTCCTGGATTAGTAAAGCCCTGTTGATTCTTAATTTATTTGAAAGCATTATAATCATGGCAACAAATATTAACATTAACATGAACACAATTACTCAATCTTGTAGAGCATATTATGTAAAGCACACTGAATTTTCAAGCCAAGTCACAAGCTTTAGTAGTTCCAGGATTATTGCAGGAATTCTTGTGCGCAAGGCACACACAAGATTGATGAATATAAGCACGTAATCAAAAGGCACTTCGGTTGACAAGGCAAAAAATATTTTCTTCAGCAAAACTTTCATATCATGGATCCACGGATTTCAGATTCCGAAGAAAAAATTATATGATTTTTAAGGTTTTAATTTTCAGGCCTAATGTTGGCAGGCCTTACGAAGAGGTTTTCAAAATTCTTTCTCGAGGATTTTTTCTGATCTTATTAGGCTTGGCAATTAAATCGATTTGGCTTGTTTGAGTTACCTGTGTGATTGGTAGAGATTTAACAAAAGCAAAAGGTTCTCGGCAAGCATTACTTGAGTCACATACGAAATGTTCATTAGCATTCATTAGTGACGGAATCCTTCCGACTGACTTTGACTTTGATTTTGATGGGAAGCATCTCTTTTGTCTTAAAATAATACAAATATTCACTATTCATAGTTCATAGCTTCTAGTCATTCAACCCGTTCGAGCAAAATACGTGGTTAGCGGTTTACAGTTAAACCTAATCAAGCATTTTAAGTTTGCGTCTGCCTGCTTGTATTTATCGTAACAGTATCTTGCGTAATAACTCGTCATGTATTTAGAATTTAACTAAGTTTTTTAGAAAGGCATATAGACTGCGCAATGGTTTCCTAGGAGAAAGGCATTTGGGTTAGCTAACCAAATTTTCCCCGTTCACCTGCATTTGGATTTGAATTTATCTGGGACTCTGTAGTCGGTACAAATTGGTATCAGCAGGCATCGTCATCATAGTCGAAGTTCATTGAAATTAGAAAGGCAATATTAACAATATTAGACCTTGTTATATTCCTTAAATTCGGGTCCATATGTTAGCATAGCTTAGGCTTTAATAATTCCAAATTCCAAGGCGTCATCATACCCAGCTCCAGCTTCAGTCAAATCAAGTCTACTAAAGTCATCAGTGAATGCTAATTGCTTTGCTGAATGTGGATGGGCCTCCTAGCCTGAGCACCAGCTGGAAATTTGGATTTGGAACTGTCAGTCAAATTATTCTCATCTCAGTGGAATCACATGTTCCAGCATCCATTGAGTCAAATCACTTCTGCATAACAATAGCATTTGAAGCATCATCGGCATCAAGTGAGTGCATTTCAAATACGAATTTCATTTCTGTGAATCCAAATGAGACTCAAGCTTCAATTCCATTTAATTTTCAGTAACTGACCATTTCCTGATTTTGATTTTTTAGTACGACGGTTGAGTGCCTCTTGTGCTAATTCGACTGGCTTCATGACCTTTCAGAGTCACTAGTTAAACTATGAATTGGAAGCTTTGAAGATCCGAAGAGGCTCCATTATTGCAATTTACATTTGCATGCACTTCAAATCTCAACTGTAGTTTTCCTACTGCGTCGCCTCGAACTTTAATTAATTCATCATTAGGCCCAGAGGCCGAGTCAAGCAGACTATTGTCTTCATTATTCAGTTAAAAGGAAGGAAACTTCGGTGCGTGCGGTTTGTGTGGTCTATTTGCGGTGAGTGGATCTGGTTTACAAATTTTTTATGGACAAGGAAACACGCGTCTTGGGTCTCGCTCATGTTTTTTATTTTTGTTTTAGCTTAAAAACTATTTACATGGTGTAAGTCTTGAAGCATCTTCTAAGTGTTTTGCAGATATGAGATAGGACAAGTCAAACTTTCTATGCGGAAGCGCTGTAAAAATTACAATCGAGAGGTAGGAGCAGAAATTTCCATGGAAAATGCAGCTAAAAATACTTTGAAATCCAAGGGCAGAACCCAACTGAATTCCTTGGTTTTACCTGACCTAACCATGTAATATTTTACATGAAGCGTCACGGGTCATAGCCAGGTTCTGCTCCACTTTCAACTTTCAATTCCACTCAAACTTTCGAAAAATACGTCA
Organism: Ceratophysella communis; assembly: GCA_009869905.1. Lineage (NCBI taxonomy): Eukaryota > Metazoa > Arthropoda > Collembola > Poduromorpha > Hypogastruridae > Ceratophysella > Ceratophysella communis. Next base: position 7,937 of record VNWX01001068.1, read on the forward strand.
GAGTGACCCATATATGACGCGTAATTTGAAAGCTAAAATCCCAATTGTTTAGCTCGACCGTTTAATTAAACAGAGTGATCGCATTCAATCCCTTTCAATTTTCAGGTGAAAGTATCCGAACTATTACTTGAGGTCGAGTTATATTTATTGCCATTATTTTAAAAAGTTGTGTCCGTTGATGAAAAAAAACGAATTAAGGTAAAAGTTTAACCGGACAAATCCCATACAGGTCCTTTAATTTCAGGTCAAGGGTAATCTCGATTTCACTCGAGAACCCCATATCGTGCTTACAAGTTGCATTTAACTAGTAGCTAATATGTGTGTTTGTTTATTGAAGTAGGTGTATTAGTCATCGCAGGTATAGCAGAATCAAAGTATGGTAAAAATAGCAAATTGAAAGGACACTAGGAAGTGTGCTTCCTTTTAACAATAAATTGTAAACCGAGGCGAAAGTATATTCAAATTTGAGCAATGCCTGCGCCAGCTTCTACCGTACATAAAACCTGTTTGCAGGCTTACTAGCGCTACGTGCCAATTACTACTATCACGGCGTGGCTGCTTCCATTCCTGGCTAACCGCAGCCATTGACATATGCTACTCGGATTTGGTATTTATTTAGTTGCTTTTGCTTCTGGATGGATTTATATAACCATTTCTCACCTAATGTTCAATTCTTTACGTAAACGCGGCAGTATCAGACTCGTTTGACTTGAGCTCAGACAAGCTAACTGCTAATCATAATTATGTTTACGGAAGGCAATAAGCCTGGAACGTGAGCTGTTTTGAAAGTGAAAAGTGACAGGATAATTTTCTTCATCGTCAGGGATCAATGTGACTTATTTATTATGCATTTCAGGTATCAGAAAGTGAAGTTTGGGTTGTTTGGTGGGAAAATGACGTCTTTGTTGGGGCGCTTCACGCGCCGGAAAATTGTGGAACGTGGTGAAACGACCACGGAGTTGAAGCGCGTCTTGACCACCATGGACTTAACCCTACTCGGTATTGGAAGTACGTTGGGTATCGGGATTTATGTATTGGCAGGGTCAGTGGCCAAAAAAGATGCGGGACCAGCTGTGATCATTTCGTTCCTTGTGGCTGCACTCGCGTCAGTTCTAGCTGGTAAGGAAATAGAAATTCTTCTACAAAAATGACGTTTCAAATGGCAATAATTTTAAAGCTATTTTTTGCCCTTCCACTAAAATATTTATTTACCTTAAAGCAATTCCGAAATATGCGGGTATTTAAAGGTCAATGCCTTTTGAGTTCTTCGCAGAGGCACAGATGCTAAAAATTACCTGTAATAGCGTTTATGTATTCCGAAATCTCTGTTATTGGTATTCTCTATTGTCACGCTCAATAATTATTCTTCATAACATGTCTACTGCGTACTACACGACACACGACGCTAGAATATTCAAATTCAATTATATTATAATTCACGCACAGCCCAAGCCGACGCATGATTACGGATTTCAATTAGGTAAATCGTCAGGCACATAGATTGTGGAATATATTTTGGTAATTGGTGATACATCGATGTTTGGAAAGGAACGAGACGAAGGAGATTTGTAATTAAAGGTGCATTGATATGAGGTAATTGACATGGAAATGAGTCTGTTATCAGGATTTTCCTGTCTGGGCTATTTCATTTGTGTAGTGACAAGGACTCTAGCTATCTAGAAACTCGTTTGTTTAGCAAGTAGGTACGACGGCCTCGTGCTCATGGCTTCTCCGTATCATAATTTCGATTTTTTTTAGTTGTACCAATCACCTCATCAGTCAGGCATCAGTGAGATCAAGCTGGATTTCTTCTAAAGAATCCGATATTTGTATTTTCTCGTCTGTAAAGATACGCATTGTATTGACTGCCATTTAAAATCTACTTTTAATTGAAGGTAGCGAACTATAAAAATTCCTAATATGGTCCCTATTTGTTATAAATATTCAATGAATAACTTAAATCTGCACTATTCTAACTTGCTCTCAGCGTAATTCATGGGACTTTTAAGGGATATTTTTCCATGAAACGTCAAAATCTTGAACTAAATCGCTTTTCTATTGATGGGCTAGCCTTCTAAAGTAATTTACAAAATTGTTAAGCCTCTTTAAGTGCGCATTACGGTAAAACCTGCGTAACAAGAGAATGAATGGAAGATCAGCTTCATAGACCATAGAAACGGACGATTAGCTAACGGCTGGGATATTTGCTGAAGATAAATTTCCCATCTTCAAACCAGAAACTACTTTAATACATTTCAGCTTGATCTACGCATTGTATCTTGGCAGTGTATTGTAATTAGAACGAAGACCTGATCTGGTATTTGATTTTTGTCAATGGCGTTGGAAGGATGGAGTTCCAAATTCCAAGTTGTAATAATGAGCTGTGTAGAAACAAGGTTGAGTATCATGACAAGAGTGCGTGCATAATTTACACAAGAATTATCCTGATTAGTGTAATTAGTTCTAGAAGCAGGTAGACAAGATTACACTTTACAAGACTAACACGTAAATGTAGGAATTAAGAACAATTTTTAGACAATTTGGCGCTCTGTTGTTGTTTCTAAGAGTGCCGTTCAAAAATCGAAACGCTTAAAAGCGTATTTGGAATAAATTAACCTTGTTCTGCGATTTCGAAGAGGATTATATTTAAATTGTATAATATTAATGGCTCTGGACAGAGGAGATCAAGTGCTGTATCTACTGTAGGTATAGCCTCATGCTCAGACCTAATTAGAATATGGTGAATAGAAAACGCCTTGAATTAACTATGTAGATTGAGTTTAGCGATGTGAAGAAGTCAAACATAAGGCTAACGTGTAATCATTGTATGTATGTACATGGAATAAAAATTCCCTTAGTAATTTTAGTACTGATTGCGCTTAACTACCTACTTGAATAACGGTTAGTTTTAAGGCAGTATCAATGCTATGCCTTTGAAGGTACAAGTGCAACGCTAAATTGTGTACTTATTTTTAATTTGTTTTGCCAATACTTAATTTTAAACAAAAGGCTCTAGGGCTCAGGTGGCAGCTTGTAACGGCAAATAATTTTTCCTTATAGCATAATATTTATCTGTATTGTTGCACGTAAACTGTATGTCATTCGCAATTTTTTGCTGCCAGAGTTTTTCGTATATGCACTTGCCAATTTCGTAAAATATATATTTCCTGCTGGAATGATATTTTGAATTTCATGCGAAATTGGTGCCCAACAACAATAAATTTATCTTCTGAATTGATAAAAATAATATGGATCTAAAATTCGTGCTATGCTAGATGGGTTTTATGCAGCTAACTCATCTGTGCCTAATAGGATGTTTATTTCTTAAGCTTGAACATAATATGGTTCTTAAGCAAAGAATAAAAAATTATAAATAGCCTAATTGTGTTGCAGTAGTACCTAAGCGAAATGGCTTCCTATTTTAATTTTTTTAATTGGAAAAATTATCTTGAACTCTGGAGTTAAAATTAAGTGCACTTGCAACCAACGAATTACCCGTAGTTTTCCAATGTTTTCAATTGTTCATCATAGTTTTTGATGTCCTTTCAACCTCCAACATGTAGCCAATTCGGGCTAGAGACACACTAAGAAAATATATTCTGTAAAATTATGCTGATTCGAAGATGTATGGTTTATATGTAATATGAATCACCACATGATCTTGTCATCATCAGGCTAAGGTCAAGGTCCTGTCAAATTTGGAAACTCAGATTAAATTATTGGACCTGCGACAGTGTACGACGGCGTCGAATAGAATTCAGGAAACGAAATATGCAGTTAGGCAAAAGTTTACATATATTATGACAACGGTACACGTTTTAAGCTTATGATAGTTGGAGTTTATATACATAGTAGTACATCGTGCAATGCGTATACCATATCCAAATAGCTATCTACCTAATTTACTTTTGTAACTACCGACTTGAGTTAATTGTAGTTTCGCATCGCAGAAGCATGAACTCAGTTCGTGAGAGCACACAATGATGAGGCGCATAAAATTTGGTAATTGGGATATCAACTTTTGTCAAGCTCAGTTTTGCTACTGTATTGCATACTAGATAGGCTGAAGCTGAATTGTATTTTTTGTAAAAACCTTCCAGCGAGGCAATGCTTCCAGCGAGTCAATTGCTTCCAGCGAGTCAATTGCTTCCAGCGAGTCAATTGCTTCCAGCGAGTCAATTGCTTCCAGCGAGTCAATTGCTTCCAGCGAGTCAATTTAGAATAGCCAGGACGGTTTGTACTAATTTTGACAATTCTTCTGACTTCTGACATGCAGCATTACGATTACGATTAACACTGCGCTTCACTATGATGCAAGCTGGAGTGCAGCCAAGCGTAAAATTGGATTTTTAAAACTCGGATTCTGAAAAACCCCTCATTAGCATTTCTGGTGAAATTTTTAGGTTACAAGTTCAGTTGAAACTGGTGTGGATGATATTTAAATTTTGAATGCCAAAATCTGGGAATAGAACAAAGCGTTGATACGAATGCAATTTAGAAACACGCATATATACGTTGTAAAAATAGAAGTTACGTTACTTTTTTTTAAACACGGAAGCACCTGTTTCAAAGTTTTTCGTCTAAATTGTGCTTTTAGGAAAAAGTCGGATATCGTGTTAATTATTCCATTCTATTTACAGGGCTGTGCTATGCTGAGTTTGGTGCCCGGGTTCCTAAAGCTGGGTCCGCGTACGTCTACAGCTATGTTTGTGTAGGAGAGCTCATTGCCTTCATAGTTGGCTGGAATCTTATCATGGAATATGTCATTGGTAATGTTTGTATGCAATATATTTAATTAGTTTTGAAGCAGTTTAATAAAAAATATATTTTAAACAGGAGTTGCCAGCGTTGCAAAAGGCTATAGCGGCTACGTGGATTCCTTGTGTCACAGCAGCCTGAAAACAACGTTTCTGGAGTACTTTCCGCTGCATATTAGTTTCCTTTCGGGTTACGTGGATTTCTTTGCTTTTGGGATTACAATTATGGTCACATGTAAGTGAAATCAATCAATCGTAATAATATGATATTTTAAATGCAAATTATAGTAGTAACCCATTTTTTGAGCAGTGGTTCTGGCCTTTGGCGTCAAGGAATCAACTTTTTTCAATAATGTCTTCACTTGCCTCAATCTGATCGTTGTGGCATTTGTCGTGATTGCTGGGTCTATTTTCGGTATGAGTTAAAATCCTGATTTCTTTCATAAAAACGAATTTGGAATTTTAATTAGTTACGAATTCTTAGCGGATCCCGAAAATTGGTACATCAGCCCAACGACAAACGTGACAGCTGTTGTAATGGCCAAAGGCATACTGACTGAACCTGGGAAAATTGGTGACGGCGGCTTTGCTCCGTTCGGATTTGCAGGGATCATGAAGGGAGCCGCGACTTGTTTCTACGGGTTCGTCGGTTTTGATTGCATCGCGACTACCGGAGAAGAAGCCAAAAACCCGCAGCGATCAATTCCTCTGGCAATTATATTTTCCCTGTTTTTCATTTTCATTGCCTACTTTGGTATTTCCACTGTGATAACGATGATGGTGCCGTACTATCTTCAGGTAACCGTCAGCGCATAAATGTTTGTAGTAATTTCGTAAATCACGTTTTAATTGGCGTACCGATCCCATTTTATCAGGATGCTAGTGCTCCGCTACCAGAAGCTTTCATATACGTAGGCTTTCCGGTCGGTAAATGGATTGTTATTGTTGGAGCAATATTTGGGCTTTCAACAAGGTACGCTAGTTCCAAATTAAACCCAGCAAATTTTGTTTGATTCAGGAACATTTAAAACTTGTAATTTTCTTTGCTTCAGTCTCTTGGGTTCAATGTTCCCCATGCCACGAGTGATCTACGCAATGGCGAGCGATGGTCTTCTATTCAAATTTCTGTCCAAAGTTCATCCCAGATTTCAAACGCCATTGATCGCCACATTGATTGCTGGAGTATTCGGGGGTGTGTTCTACATTTTAAAAAAACATAAACGGACTTGAAATTAATTAGTTTTAAATTTATCTGGCAAATAGGTTTAATGGCAGCTTTCTTTGACCTCGAAGCACTCATGGATATGATGTCAATTGGTACCCTGACTGCCTACACTCTCGTTGCTGTATGTGTTCTTGTGCTAAGGTAGATAAACCTAAAAACTACCTACATTGACCGATTTATGAAATCCGATCACTTATATTTGAGAGCTTAAAGCAATAACATATTTGTATCTCGTAGTTCAGGTAAATTTTTTGCCTTGTTTTTCGTAGATACCGGAAGGACGAAGAAGGGGCCGATGATCTGAGCATATCTTCGTCAGTACAAGCTGAAACCAAAGAAATACTTCGTTTCCGTAACTACTTAGGTCAGGTATTCAATTGCGGAAGGGCTACAGTTCCAACGAAGCTGTCCAGTTCGTATTCCGGCATAGCTGTTGCCATTTTCTGTAAGCAATTGAAATGCTAAAATACTTTTTTTAAAACCGAATCCAATAATGCTGATATATTTATATGCAGGTATATTCGCCCTCGCTTTCTGTGCAACTGCCGTCTTTGCTTCAGATAGCATCGTGAATGGACATGTTGGAATCTTGGTACTCTTTGCTGTTTTGGGAAGTTTCTTGATTCTGATACTGGTTTCACTGCATGCACAACCCGTTTCGAGGGTGAAATTATCTTTCAAAGTAAGTCGTTTATTTCAAACATCTGTATTTTGCTGAATTTGAGAAAGAGTTTTGAGTTGTGCTCTAATCCACACGTCTAACGACTAATTTCTGATTGGCTCAGGTGCCCTTGGTTCCTGTTATACCCGGTGCCAGCATCCTTGCCAACGTGTACTTAATCATGAACCTAACGGGACCGACCTGGATTCGATTCGCAGTGTGGATGGTCATCGGCTTCTTCATTTATGCCTTCTGCATCTGGTCTGGAGCTGCAGATAGAGCCTACGCCATCAGTCTCGCCGACTCAAACTCGAATAAGCGGAAGTATTCTAAAGTGTCAGTATCTAGTTTTCAACCAGTCCTTCCGAGTTCATTGGTTCATGCTAATGGGAACGGCGAGAAGAAAAATGGTTTACCTAAATTAACGGAGGCGCCCGAAGAAAAAGATACAGAAGTAGCTAAGTCATCAACACTTTCACCGGCTTTCCGTTTGGCAACTTCAATGAATGCAACAAATCCAAGTCGTTTTTCAATGGCAGAGGACCCGTTGAGTTCGTTGGAAGTCCCCATGGGTACAGGCGTGTATTCTCCGACTGCAACTCCGTGTCCACCAGCGGATGACGTAGATAGCAGCGGAGAGTTCGTGGCCAGGATGGATTTGGCTGAGGAGGATACAGAGTCCGAGCGGTCACGGAACAGTATTAAAAAAGCCGCACTGTGTCTCGTGTCCGCGCTTAACGAGGCTGGAATGAATAAGGACGGTCCTGAGATGGAAGCTGAGGATGAACCTGTACGTGATCTTAATATACGGTAAGTAAAATTATTAAGGATTACTGTCAAGTACTCCACTTGTTTCCCTATCCCAAAATACTTTCAACGTCTTGAATAATTTTTTTTTGCACGAACTGATTTTCAGACTAAAAGACATTTGTGAAAAAGCAAAACAAAGTGCGGAAATTCCAGCGGATTTGCCCGACCTAGTCCAACTCCAGAAATCCAAAATGGAAGCTGAAATCTACTCTAGTTTAAACGATTTGGACAAAATTTTATCCTGTGCGGATGAAGAACTGGAAAATAAGTCGGGCAATTTACCAACTGCCGATTTAATACAAAATCCTCTAGTCTTCGGAACTTCTACGGCTTTCAATTCAGAGGCAAACCAAAATTCTTTAATGGATACGAAAGTACCTGATTTCCAGTTAGATGAAAACATGGCGAAAACTAATGCGGATATCGAAAACAATGATAGGCATCAACGTAAAATCGGAGTGATTGAATCTATATCGCCAAAAGCAGATAAATCGTAACCGTGCTTATAAATATAAAGTTAGATAAAATTCCTTTTGTTTGAATTAAGTTAGAACATATATTACTTTGGAAACTCGTACCTAATTATATTCCTTACTTCGAAGGCTTCGCTTCTCGCTTCGGTCTTAGCAAGTCTAATTTTTAATGATTTTATTTGTGTAAACTAATTATGTCCTATAATTTATACGTCATAAAATACCCATTTGATCTTTGTTTATTAGATGACAATGAGGTTTTATAATTTAAAGGTTACGTTGAAAGACTAGACAGGGAATCAAAGATATGATGACAACGACAGATATTTTGAAAGCGAAGACCGCCGCCGAGTCATTTCATAGCCTCAATGCAAACCGAGTTATGCAAATACACCGTTGTTGATCATACACAGTATTAGATAACTACATTTTACTTGAAATAAATTTAAATGATGATGGTCCGGAACAGACTTAGATTCTTGTGTATGATTGTTTGCCAATTTGTCATTTTAAGACCAGAAGGGTCTCATAGGGATAGGGATCATAATAAAAAAAATGAACAGTAAATTGTGTTAAATTAAATTAACAATTTTTTCTATTGCAAAATACTTTTACCCTCCAAATTATGTAATTTCAAATTACATGCAATTCGCCCAGCCTTGCTAGTTCCTCTAATGATGTTAGAATACGGGATGCATATTGATTTGTTAATATTTTAGAATATAATACTTAAAAAGGGTTGGTCCGATGAAATAAAATACGATTATTATAAGTACACTCATTTCGTTGAATTTATACCACATCTATTGAGCTAATCTGAACCATCCTAGCTGAACTTACTCTTGTAAATTGTCCGCGTGCGTAATTGACCCCGTCCGTCCGTG
>VNWX01001069.1:0-16745 GCA_009869905.1 Ceratophysella communis
GTAATTCCTGACGCCCAAGTATTTCTCATTTACGTAAAAAATGAAATATTATATTTTAGGAATTTGGCAGTACTTGGCATTCAGTATTGGCAGCGGGGTCAGACGTTGAAGGATTTACTTTTCCTCCATTCGCTATTCATTGACTTTTGAGGTCTATTTTGATGCTATCTATATATTTATTGATTTCGTACACCAGACATGATAATTTTTTTCAACCCTCTACCCTGCGTGCCACATGCTCTGTCGTGAAAGCTCACAAGAGAAAATAATTTGCTCAGCTAGCTATTATTATTGTTATTAGTGGCTTGGTAGAATTTTCAGATGGTTTTATGATGGATTTTTGTAATTGTGTGTCGCTTTACTCCTTGACACGTGTCTCGGCGTGTTGACTACCATATGTCTACAGAAGACCTTCCATTACGCGGTTGTTATTGCTATTAGGGTGTGCATGATCGTATAGTAAGAGGTGAGACGTGCGACCAGAGTGAAATATGTATGCCAGCTGTTGTCTTCAATTTGGAGCCGGCTCCGAGGCAAGCTAGACTTGACTCGTCGAGTGTGATTTGTGGGCAAAGGAATATTTCTTTCTTTGTCATGTTGTTAGCTCGAGATTCCGAAGAAAATGCGTCGGGTGTCCTTCTAACAAAGTGGTTTTTAGCCTAGGTTAGGCGCTTGGCTGTTTAAGATTAGCTTCAACGAGTCTGCCAATAATAATTAAATTATAGGACGGTTTTTGCCAAGGCTTAGAAATATGTGCTTATGTCTTGGTTTTTTGGCTTTGTCACATTAATGTTTTACTGCGAGAATTCACAGGTTTTTGAAGTGAAATTATTGGTTTACCTTAGTCTTCTATATATTATTTATGTTTTTCTCTGTAAGAAGTTCCATTTTCTCTCTTGGGTGTTTATTTTATACTTTTCGTGAAATGGAATTCTGGGGGTACTTTTCTCTCTTTAGAATGATGTTGCGTTTAGTTGAGAAGACTCTGATAGGTTTAGAACTGGTCGTAAAAGTTTTTCCTTTTGTGTATACACATAGGGAGTTGTCATACCTTCATGTTTCATGTCGTGAACTGAAAATGGCAAAGTATCAAAAATGCTGTCTTTTCGGTTCAAGGAGTTTTTATGGGTACACTACTCTACCTGCTTGGAAGTAGGATATTAATGGAAGAGCTAAGTTAAACTAACGTGAGCCTTGCTTTGAAGCTCAGTTTTTGCATAGTTGGGCAGAGCGTATGGATAGAAATAAACGGATCAAAGGGTATAATTGGTATAAAGGATTTTGAGAAGTCTGGTGTTGATTACAGGAGCATTTATAAGCGTCTCTTTCAATCTCGTGATTAGCAGGATTAGCACACGAGCTCTAAAATAGCTCTTGATTATTACGAATGGGTTAAAGCTATGTTGTAGACGAGACTACGGAATTCTAGGAATGGTGAATTGAAGAAACCTACATTTCCTTGGCTCCTTCTCAAGTCGTAATAGGCAGAGTCAAAATTGAAATAAAAAAAACTTAATTTAAGACTGTCTGCTTATCATCGCGTAGGAACTGTGAAAATATTATTCAGAGGTATGCGAACCTGTAGAATTATCTCCATTGATTATGTTTATGATGAGGAGTCGGGGAAATGGAGAAAAAGTATACGTACGTGGTGTGGACTTGTTTCTGAACGCACTGCTACTACTGATAACTGAAATTTTTGGCAAAGGACACGGGTGTCAGTGATTGAAGGCGGGAGGGAGCTTGGAAGCGGGGACAGGAAGACGGTGGAATATGATAGATCTTGGGACTTGTTATACTTCTTAGTTCCTGAAAGGTTGATTTATTACAAAGTCATCAAGTGAGCAGGAGAGAGATTTTTTCCTACTGGTACGGGAAGCACAGGTTTATTGGCCAGAGCAGGGTTGTTGCCCGGATGTGTGTCTGTCGATAGGGATAGGTCTCGTTGTGCCAGGTGCCAGACAAAGCTATATGAACCCTACCATTTGAACTGCTCAGTAGTAGCTTCATTTTTGAATTGTTGGCGAATTTAAATAATCTTTATACTGTCAAGATTTGCATCAAATTAGTTTTTTCCTAATGGACAAAATCCCTCAAGTAATGGGCATAAAATATGAAGTCCCTTTTTACCCGTAGATTTTGACGTGTAACTTGTAGCTTTCCAGATTGTATTTGAGTTTAATAAAAATCGACAGAATCACGTGCGAGCGTTAGAATGAGATGTGAGATGAGATGGGGTGTGATGTGATCCAAAGATCCAATCCGCCCACCCCCCATGTGGGATTTTCTCCTTTCTTTCTGCACACTACTGTTTTGATGTATAAGTGAGTGCATATGATTTTTCTTCTTTCATTTTCAACTTCCTCTCTGTCATCTCCGCCCTCTGTGCCAGGCTTTTCTCCGGCCCGCATCTTTGTCACTTTCTTTTTTGAAGTCAATTCAAAAAAATTCATTGATATTCCATAGATGAGCTCTAGTTTTTGATGTGAGTCGTGTGCTTGGGTTCCGTCCCATGGACTAACTAATGCATGCATTCATGACGACGGAGGGAATGAGTTTCGTGTACGTGGAAGCCTCGCTCCGTTGGTCTCTTGCTCGGAAAATTTACATTCCTTGCCTTGACATGTGTTGTCATCTCAATCAGGAAAGACATGGTTGTTGCACGCAGAATTCAGAGAACGTGGGTAGGTCTATTAGGAGAGAAAAGAATTACATTTGCATTCATTTCAGTTGACAGTTCCGTGTTCCGGTGGAGCTTCTAGCCATATAGCCAGGATAGTTTGCTCTAGAACAAACTTTTATGTTGTTTGCTCTGTAGTTTGTGTTTGTATTAAACCAGTAAATCGACATGAATATTCAGTAAACATGACAAAACTGGTTTCGATTTTGAATCCTCGACCCCAATTCGAACCTCGGACTCAATTAAAAATTAATTGATTTTATAATTGTCCTATAAATCCATAACGACAAAATAGTTTCAAGCTTTGACAGCCTCAGCCTCACCCCACAGATTATAAATATAAATATCATTTCCCACCGAGATGTCTTTTATTATGAGAAGCCATTAGGCAGAGGTTATGGGTGTGCATGAGAGATAGTTCAAAGCTGGAGCGGAATGAATATTTGATGAAGTTGACGCGAACGACGAAGCTGGAAGCTACTACGGGAAGTCGAAAAATTCCCGAGAAACCATTATGGGAAGTAAAGTGCTAAACTTAGGGCTTGCACTTATTTTTCCAGAATAAAAGGGTGTGATATTTGATACGGGATATGGTGTGTGTGGATCAAAATGAGAATTTGAGCAATGTAAGGTATTTCGTTAGGGAAGAGAAAAAGGGTCGTACGCTCTCTATTTGGAAATACATAATTCAGTCTTCTCTGCATGCTCATCCTCTAGACAATATCACATATCACCCGCATCAACCATCAACCCCCTTGTCTCTTCCCAAATTGTTAAACGAGATATAGGAGACGTTTTTTTTTCTTGATGGGAAGTGTGATCAATTGGGGTGAGGCTGGATCATTTTAGACTTGGCGAATACGCCCGGGCATGTTCGTTGAGACAAACAATGCATTTTTGAGCTAAATGATCGACCCAAATGACCTGGAACCTACGAGACATGAAATGACTCGAAGTTTTCACTTGAAGATCATTCGATCACTTGGAAGTTATTCCGAGTTGACTTTTTTCGTATATGTATGTATGTATTTCCAATTCCGTATCTCTCTCATCCATATTCTATTATGTTCATCTTATTGAGTCAACCCCCACGCCCAAAGCTCTTTGCATCTCCGATAACTTTTTTATATCTCTATGTTCTCACGCATTTCAATTTTTTATAGAATTTTTTTTATGATGGAAAGGAATTGAAAGTGAATTTAACATAGTGAGAATGGATATGAAGAACAGGAGAAAATAATATTTTTGATGCATCTCTAAAGTCTGAAGCTTATTTCAGTCGGAGTTTCCAGGGTTTTGGGAAGAAAGTAAAGTAAAGTTTTTTATTTGTTTTCGGCAAGGGCTTAGGTTTGCATGTCTGATGGATTCAGGCGATAGCGATAGTGTCAAGATGTCATGCTGTCAAGTCTCGTTAGGAGGCTCAAGATGCGTCAAGAGTGAGAGTGCCTAGTGTTAATGGTAGAGGTCAGGGGTTAAGTGCGATGTTTTTCTGATTCCTAACGCCTTTATGCATTTTTGCACGTAGGGCTCAACTGCAGCTGCTCTGCTGATTTGATAACTTTTCGAATTTAATTTCATGCATAAATTGCATTGTTCGGCAAGCGAAGGAGCTGAAGGAATGAATAATAGGCAAATGCAAAGGCTAGGCTCGTCGGTGTTCCCTTTTTAAGCGTGACAGTCACGTCCTGAGAATATGCCGGAAAAGTTGGGGTGTATAATGTGATTTTGTTCAAAGTAGACGTGGAACATGGTGAGAATTAAACGAGAAGTAATTAGAGAATCCGGTGTAGAATAGAATGTCAGTCTAAACGGCTAAACGAGAATGACGTGAGCTAGAGTCCTTTAGCTTAACCACCATACCAGCGTATAAAATTGTGAATGCAAATTACAAAGATAATTTCTGTCCTGTTTTCGCTCAAGTCTACGGGTTCTTATTACTGAAACGACGACGCGACGTAGTCTGTAGGCAGGAAGGGAAGCATTTGACGCCTCATGTATCTCATGCTCTCCGACCCTGGCATAATTTTAATATTAACATTAACACAGGGATGAGTGGCAGTGGCAAGATTCTAGTTTCTTAGTAGACTGCTCAGTTTTGGTTTGGCAAAAGAGCTAGCCTACCGCAGCAGCAAGACACTAGAAGCTCATTTGCCATGAATGAGTAGGGGAATGGAGAAAGTCTGGAGAGAGAATGGCGTATAGACGAGGCCTTATGGAGAAAGACCGAGAGACCGGAGGGGTCCATAGTCCAAGGAAAATCTCTTAATGGGAAAAGTGCAATAAAAATCCGGTCGATATGCACTTAAACGTGGAAGTTGTGTTAGAATGAGGAAGGGAAAGAACACACTTAAATTATTCCTGTAGAGTCTTAAGGATCTTCCTGAACTACGTCTCAAATGGTCTAAGCGTGCTGTCGATTTCCCCTTGTACTTCTGTATATATCGAACTCCCAACTAATTTAATATCCACGAAATAAATTGTTCCTTTCCCCTAATTGACTCAAGCTGTCTAAACATGCGCTCAATGTCTGATTTGGGCTCGTTAACGATTGGTCTTTCCACGTGTCGGCCTGACCAGTAGCATATGCCAAACTGACCCCAGGTCTAATGGGCAAGACGAAATTTCCTTGAACGCATGCATGTCCAACGAAGTGGACAGTATTGACGCTTTCTCTCTAGCCATTACTGAGCATCTAATAGCCTCTTTGAAGCTACTGTGCAGCGAAACTAAAGACATAAAAACTGCCGGAAAAGTGTAGAAATTGCAATGAAATTGAAAAATCCAAAAAATCATTTACCTGTGGCGTTCGCCATTTAGAACCCATGTAACCCGCTCGTTTACTTTCCCCGCAAGGCGCGCAAAGCTGTAAAAAGCGAGAAAGAGGAGAAATGACTAGTGAAGAATTGGCTCATAAACCGAGTTTGAAAATGTTCTCTCTTTGACTCAACTTCTCATTGAATAGCCTGGGCTTCTAAGGCCTTTGATATTAGTTTATAGTTACATTTTTAAGAGTTTTCCGACGAGGTATTAAGAGTTTTATTTGTCCAGTGTGTATGTGTGTAGCATTGCGTAGAAGTTTTTTGGAAAGAGTTGTTGGAATTGACATTGGTTGAAAAAGGCTGGTAGTGGAACTTAACCCGAACTTCCTTTTCTCTCTCTGGTTTACTTACTTGTGACCATAAACTAAAGAGTGAGAGAGATCCCCCTTTCCCAGACCAGTAGTTACAAGTACAAAAAGTAACTATACAGTCTCGGCCTGAACTCTGACTCACAAGAAATGGCTTTAAAAGTTAAGCCTTGAGTTTCTTGCGGCTCCTCGGGTAGTCTGAGACTCTTGGAATTTATGATTCAAGTTGATATCTTTTGATGACTCTCGATGAGATGATACTTCTGGGTCCAGGGCTTTCTCATAAAAACTTTTTTTTGCCTTCCCATCGATTTGTACAAGTTTTTGCTCGGCTGGCCCTGGACCCGCGGCCCGGGAGGAGTTTGGAGTTTTTTGGGCCCTGATGCTACCAGTTCCAACACCAGCCTGTCTCTCTATGCGTTACGTAGGTAGTCCAAAGTTCAAAGGTTTCTAGGCTTCGTGCTCTGCTGGCCGGGGTGAGTAAACAGGATGAAAAAGAATCTGATGATGTTGTTACTTATCTACTTATTTATTTTTTGAAGAACCCTCTTCCGACTCTAACTGTCAGTGAAAGCGAGTAGAAAAAAAAGTTTGCCTTTTTCTCATGCTTGAGGTGGAAGTGGAGTTGCTCTCTCGCTCTTCTCTGTAGTTTGACATGGTCGATTTGGGTTTTGAGAATAATGATGTGGTCTAAAGGTGAAGTATCTCCTTTCCAGCTTCCTGTTTGGTGTAGCTTATATACCTCTAACCGCATTATGATACGCCTCGAAGTATCCATAATGTGTTTTTGTTGAGATAATTTTATTATGCTTATGTATTTCTATGGAGAAAGCACGCCTGGGCCTGACTTTCTCTTGTTGTGAGTCATAAAATTTGCTGAGCAGTTTGAAACGTGAAGCCCTACTCGGGTGAATTCAAGTAATGTGACCACCATTCCAATAAATCACATTCTCCTGTATAATCATTTCATTCTACTTCAGACATGCAGGAATGTATCGAAAATCAAAGCCCGGTGCTCTGGTCGCTTGACGTCTGGTGTTGGGAAAAAGCGCCTGTTTTCCGTTCTACTTCAGCGTTGACTTTATTCATGGGCTCTCAGCGGGGGTAGGCCGAAAGTTTTTGGCTGAGCTTCAACGCTGGGGTGGTAGGGATAAGAAGATACATTTCCGTGTAGTATGACAGGCAAGTTAAGATACGAGCGAGGATGTTTTGCATAGGAAGTAAGGAAATCGAAAGAAGGAGCTCGCGTGCTTGCAATGCATTTTTGAGGATAGCTCGGATCTTGATAGCATAGCAAATAGATAGGGCAACTGCTGCTAGTTGTTAGCTCCGTTGGAGGTAGAACGCACATAGAAAGTAACATAATGGGAATAATGAAAAATCAGGTCTGATTCTGAGGGCTGATACACAGGCTCACAAACTTGCGCCATCAGGGTAATTCCGAAGATTCATGGTAATTTAGAGTTGGGAAACAGGAGAAAAGCTGGTTCTGGGTCAATTCGTCACGGATTCAATGCTTTAGGCTTGGGGTCTAGTCCCTAATCGGATTTAGTCGTACGAAATGGCTATAAGCCTCGAGTCCCTTATGCTGACGTTATCACTCGTTCATCAACTGGATGAGAAAGTAGGAAGGCCAAGTCTTCTCATCTGGTGACCGTCTTTTCTTCTTGAGATAAAAATTCAGTGGATGTCTGTTCTAAACTTTTCTGCATGTTAGAAAAGAGCTTGCTAGAGAATCTAAGTTTGGTAGTGAAATGTGAAATGCATCAGTCGTGCATCCTACCAACTAGAGTTAGATTGGGCCTTCAAATTGGATAGAATTTTATGCCTGAGCGGAGTTGAGATATGAGACAGAATTTTGGTTTTTCCTTCTTCTTATAAAACTCGAGTCCCTTATGCTGACGTTATCACTCGTTCATCAACTGGATGAGAAAGTAGGAAGGCCAAGTCTTCTCATCTGGTGACCGTCTTTTCTTCTTGAGATAAAATTCAGTGGCTGTCTTTTCTAAACTTTTCTGCATGTTAGAGAAAAGAGCTGGCAAGAGAATCTAAGTTTGGTAGTGAAATGTGAAATGCATCAGTCGTGCATCCTTCCAACTAGAGTTAGATTGGGCCTTCAAATTGGATAGAATTTTATGCCTGAGCGGAGTTGAGATATGAGACAGAATTTTGGTTTTTCCTTCTTCTTATAAAAGGCAATTTGCCTCCG
Source organism: Ceratophysella communis (assembly GCA_009869905.1). Taxonomy (NCBI): domain Eukaryota; kingdom Metazoa; phylum Arthropoda; class Collembola; order Poduromorpha; family Hypogastruridae; genus Ceratophysella; species Ceratophysella communis. The sequence continues at coordinate 8,017 of VNWX01001069.1, forward strand.
ACCGCCTCACACAGTCATCCAATTCCTTTACATATCCTTAAACATCCTCTTCTCTCCCCAGAACTCTCATGCTTCGTTTCCCGCACCATTCTTATTTTATAATGGATAATGTGGTTTCTCCAAGAAAAAAATCCAAATGCAATTTTGTACTGTATACTTGTGTATGGTTAGGCTACTTTGCCTGTGGGTTCCGCTCGAGCTTCCCTGTCGTAGACCAAAAGACTTTCTCCTACTTTCACTGGCCAATTCCAATATGATTCACTTGACTTCTCAGCAGTGCAATGGTTTGGTGTATTAGACATTGACGCGGTTGCTTCTTTCTCCCGGGCCCACCGTGCCAGGGCCATGAGGGACTCAGATAAAGGAGGGAGTGAAGTGAGTGACAAATTTTCCGTTTGGCTGAAATGAGATGAGCTGAAGCGTGGGGACCTGAAGTAAATATATGTCTGATATTATCAGCCAAGGGTTTGGGAAAAGGGAAAATTTTTGAGGACTCGACACAAACGAATGCCCTTGACCATGAATGATCGATTGTCCAACATGCTCTCTTCTTTTATTTCATTTTTGGATAAACCCTCACTGCTTTCACTCATGTGTGATAGATTGGGTCTCGGTGGATGGGCTTTGGGCAGAGAGTTATTTGCCGTGTACCTAGCATTGAATCCGTTGTTGGGGAGGGTATTATTGTTGTTGTGTGTTGAAATAATTTTAAGTGCGTATATTTATGAGACGGAGTTTTGATGAAGGAATTTTTGATTTTGCTTTACAGGGAAGATGCAACCGAGAGAAGCCACCGTGTAAATACTTCCATCCTCCGCTTCATTTGAAAGACCAGCTGTTAATCAATGGTCGGAATCATTTGGCATTGAAAAACGCCCTCATGCAACAGATGGGACTCGCTCCTGGTCAAGCTGTGGTTCCCGGTCCAGTTCCTCAAGTGGTAAGTTTTTGATATGCCTTTGCATATGTTGCAATTTTATATTCATCTATCAAGTTCGTTGTGTGAATAACAATGATGAATGATGACATTAGCAATTTACGTAACAGAGACTGTCTGGCTGGCATTTTATTCTATTTGCTATTTGTAAGAATGGTGTAAATTACCTAAGGCATTTATTTTTATCTTTATCTTTGTTCTTTGTTTTGTCTTAGGCAACGAATCCATACCTTGGGGTGACGAACTCATACAACCCATACTTTGCGAATGGTCCATTAGTTTCGCTATGTTCTGACCCGACGGGTGGAGGTGTGATGTCACCTTTGGGTATTCCTCAGTCAGTTGTTCAACAGAAGGTTCAACGTGCTGATCGTCTTGAGGTATGTCGTATTTTCTTCTTTGAGCATCTCATATATTCTGAGGGATGGGCATAAAGACATTACGAGTGCAAATGTTGAAATTGAAATAGTATGACCGTATGTATGAAAGTGCGACGTTACTGCTGTTCCTTAGCTCTGTTTAGTCAAGTGTCCATTTGTTTTGTCTAGCTTTCAGTATTGATGAGCTACAGATGATATATGCGTGGAAATGTTTAGCTATTCTGGCTGGATAATATTAGTCGGTGTCGGTATAGGGTATAGGTACCAAGCTAAGCTAAGAGCAGCCTTGTATGTTTGTAATTAAGTATGTTGTCCATGTGCATGTTTACTTTAAGATACTTCAGTTTGTTGATTTTTATGATAATGTGAGGCATTTCGTTTGAGGCTTAAGCTAGGCTTGACTTTTAGTTAGTTTAGCTCCTCCATTCCGTGTATGTTATGAATATTCATATTTGCTTGCGTCTAACGTGCTGAGACTGCGGTAGATGGGTAGACGTGCATAAATTCTGAGCTTGAATTTGCAAACTCGGGTTGACAACTCGAAGAACATCATCAGTTAAATCAGCTCAAAGCGTTTTCTTTAATTCAAATTATTTCGATCTAAAACCTGGGTGGTCTAACTTTGCAAAGTGGCTTTTATAAATATGCCTAATGCCTGATGACAGACAGGAAATCGAAACGGTAGAGCTTTTTGCCGATGTCTAGACCTATTAGTTCTGGCAATAACTTTGGCACAAAAGGCAACAGGCAAGTGATTAGTACGACGGTATTCCTTTGTAAAACCAGCCTTAGTTATTTTTTGTCAAAATATTTATGAGGCAATACAGTAGCAAAATGTCAGGCATGTCAGACGCTGGTTTCATAATTTTAGCTGGGTTGGCTAATTTGTAAGTACAAGTGTAGTGGGAATAATTCTACTTGGAGAAGCACGATGCTGCAGGCTGTAGCTCTGCTGCTCAAATAATGCCTATAATTCTAAGTCAACTTTAGTACACTAAACCCAAGCGTCCTAAATTCCGAAATATGTTACTTTCCCAGTGGATTAGGAGGAGCAGGAATGTATTTAAAAAACCGGGAAGAAGCACGATGCTGCAGGCTGTAGCTCTGCTGCTCAAATAATGCCTATAATTCTAAGTCAACTTTAGTACACTAAACCCAAGCGTCCTAAATTCCAAAATATGTTACTTTCCCAGTGGATTAGGAGGAGCAGGAATGTATTTTAAAAACCGGGTAAAAAGTGAACCAACCTCACTTTGTTTATTTGACTTCAGGCGTCTCTATTCTCTGTAAAGTTGATCTATGGTAAATTCTGTGTCGGATATATGACCAGCTTTTTTCAGTCAATCTGGGTTGGGTAGGTCTGGAGCCGTCGATAACGATATACCGAAACGACAGAACCCCAAAAGCCCGTAAACCGTTTTTCCTCCATACATTTTGAAGAGTATGGAATTTCTTGAAAGATTTTTTTCTTCACTCCTCGAGTGTTTTTCCGTTCCTTCTCATCTCGTCTGCTTTGTATCATGTCACTCTTCTCCTTTGTCACTCTCAGAGCAATTTAAATTGATTTAATGCAAGACACCTACTCCATTTTCTTCCATGGGTTTAATCCTTGACTTCCCTGACATGGGATTCCTCTAACATGACACCATTCCTTGGGCTTCAACCCTTTTTCTGTGTCATAATACTTTATGCTTCATTTGTGCCAGTTAGCCTGGGTTTTTGAGTTAAGAATTTCCTTCGGTTGAAAGTTATGCGTTCTCGTTCTGCACTAATCCTAGCAGTTAATTCTAATCTTTGTAGGCACTGTCGAAGGTTCAAATTACGCTTCAAACTAAACTAATATGTATATTTTATTGTTATAGCTCTTGTTTGGTTGCTCGTGAATGTATTTTGTATTCTGTTTGGTTTTTTGAATTTATATGCTTGACTTTTGACTTTGTAATTCTAACTACCTAGCATGTCACATTGCTTCAGCGTAGCACTACTCGATGGAGGCAGATTCCAAGATGGACGTCGGCCCCGTTCCCGCCGTTGCCTTTTTCACCAAGGCCATTGCCACCAACTCCGCCACCACCACCGCCACTAATTGACTTTAGTAAAGATGATGTTTTCCGAGGAGGCTTTTCCTTAGCTCGGGCTCACTTGGCTCAACTCTCGTCGTCTCCAGCGGTATCATCTCATATTCCTAATTTTCCTAACTTTGAAATTTTGAATTTTTGTCATTGATGCATTCGTATTGTTGTTTTGCCAATTATCGCTATCTCGCTGCCGCATTTGCAGAATTGTTGTATGGTGCTAGCGCTAGTGCTGTCGCTATTGTTGAATTAACCTTATTTGACAGTTCTGTATATTGGGTTCGCTGCTCGATACTTTTTCTAAGTAGCGAGCTTTTCCTTCGCTCGGGCTCACTTGGCTCAACTCTCTTCGTCTCCAGCGGTATCATCCCATATTCCTAATTTTCCTAACTTTGAAATTTTTATTTTTTGTCATTGATGCATTCGTATTGTTGTTTTGCCAATTATCGCTATCTCGCTGCCGCATTTGCAGAATTGTTGTATGGTGCTAGCGCTAGTGCTGTCGCTATTGTTGAATTAACCTGTATATTGGGTTCGCTGCTCGATACTTTTTCTAAGTAGCGCTCCGGACTAGCCTGTAGGTATATCCTATCCTATGCCCCTATCTGTAACCTCAAGCTTGTAAGTCCGGTATTTTACTAAATGAAAATTTTGACTAAACACGCTTTGAACAACAAAATTTGATATCCTACGCTCGCGCACGTAGTGCAGATTAACAGTACATCTTGCTGACACTTTTTGAGCTTGGCACAAGTATGAAGTGAATGCTGCTGAAATAATATATTGTAACCCCGCTCTATCAGGCACTTATTGTATTTTGTATTGTTAACCTTACAATTTACTTAACTCTACAGCTGTATGTTCGCCATACGTTGTAACCCAATTAGATGAGATGCCCGTAGTATTATCACGCGACACGAGACTACGACTACAATTTATTACCGGCGAACCACATGAGGTGAAAGTCTTGAATTTCCCCGTAAGTATTTAACGATAGATTGCCAAGGGAAAATATGGGTCTAGTACCATTTTTGATCTACCGAAAACGCTGACCTTTGGGATTCAATATTCTACGGAATACATTGGCCAGAGTTCGCTGTTAAAAACGCCGATAATGCTCGCTTCAACCAAAATTGCATGAGATTCAAAGCTAAAAACGTATGCGCGTAATTGTAAAGTTTGCGAAATTGATACTAATCTGTATTGCTCGTATTTCTGCAGAACTTATCCTGGAATGGTGGCATACAAACGTCCAGCGGATAAAGGCGGAGTTCCAGTCTACCAACCGGCCAACAGTGCATCTGCTGCAGCCTACCAACATTTGATGCAGTTACAACAGCCCTTTGTGCCTGTTTCATGTAAGTTCAAGACCTTTTCCATTCCTCGCTTTCTCTTTCTCTCTCTTTCCCTCTTTGAAACAAGTATTCGGAAAGTAGTCCCAAACAAACTTAAAAAATTTACACACGAGAATGTTGAATTTGACTTGATGCTTGCATGCCAGTGTAAGAGTTTTTGGCTCCGTTATATTTATTTTGAAAGCTATTTTTACCCCCAGTCTTTTTACAACAAGCCAACAACACAAAAGTCAAAAACTTCCTTGCCACCTTCTCTCTGTAATTGAAACGCCCTTAATTTTTTGAGTCGTCTTTTTTATGTTGTTTCCTTCTTGAAATTGGTGTTTGCTTAAGGCCAATGCCCATTGCTATTACTAGTGTAGTTACTCCAATTATTTATCACAGCTGCTAGCATCCAGCATAACGCGACTGCAGTGATGGCTGCTGCTTCCGTAGCAAATGCAGGAGGAAATACAGGACAGGAGTCCACGGCTACTGTTCTCAACGGAAATTTGGATACCAACTTGAACAACAGTGAGGGGTCAGGGAAAAGACTCAAAGCCGAGTCAGAGAATGAGAGTAATGAACTACTAGATAATGGAAACGGGCTAGGGAATGGTTCAGGCAACGAGCTCGATGACGAGGTCAAGGGAGAGTCGGCTGTTAAGAGAATGAGGGTCAGCAGTACAGGGACAGCCAGTGCGAGCATTCAGCAGCCAGGAAGTCTCAATAACTCTAACTCCATTGCCGTGTCAGCTGCGGCTGTCATTGCACAGAATAATGCTGCCTACGCGGCCGCCGCTCAGAGCTACCATAATGCTCTAGCAGCCATGAACTACACGGGAGTGTCCCTGCAGGCTAACAAGACTCCTCAGGCCACAGCACAGATCCAGCAACCCCATCCCGCTTTCCAGGGAGCTGCTGCTGTTCTCCAGCAACATCCAGCATTTCAGCAATCAAATCAACAACAGCAACAACCCCAACAACAGCAGCAGTTGCAACAACAACAATTGATTCAGCAGTATCAGGCCATGGCCGCCGCTGCACTGGCCTCACAAGGAATTGGACAAGGACAGTCCCCACAGAACGCTCTGGGAATGAACCCAGGAGCTGCTGCCGGGTTTCAATTTGCTGCCATGAATCCCTACTTAGCTGCCCTCCCACAATTGGCCGCAGCTCAACGAGCACAATTCTTTCAACAACAACAACAACAACAGCAGCAGCAGGCGGGTGGTGGACTTCATGGTTCACCCTATGGACAAGCTGCGGGTTTAGCAGCGGCGGGATTGCAGGGTGCTGGAGCACCTGGAAATCAAGGAGCATTCAATCCATTCGGAATTGCTATGCCGGGCGGAAATGCAAATCTGCAATTTCAACAAAATCAACAAGCTCTGTTAGCTGCATATGGGCAGTTCTCACGTGGCCCAGGTCCAGTCGTCTCTGCGGCCCCAACCCTGAACCCCCAAATCTACGTTGGAAATCCCGTTGCAGCGGCAAATGGCGGACTTCCGGCTGGAGTTAAGAGATTGAGGCCTGCTTAATTTCATTTCTAAAAAAAATCATGCCAGTAGTTAAGAAGTAGAATTCACATTTTAAAAAGCAAATGAAAAAAGCGTTTTGCAAATCTACTTCTGCTAGGCACTTTTTCGACATAAACTTGGCATTCCAAAAAATGGCTATTTTATTTCTTCAACTTTTAACGACTTGACTTCCACTGTGTAAGTTCCCTGTACTCTGTTGAAGCCATTGAAATGGTATTGAAGGCCTGTATATTGGTCAGAGTAACTTTTAGAGGAAATTAGATTGTCCGACATCCGACCTTCCCTTGACCCCGTAATTGTGTAGAGAGTACGACAGGAACCGTATGGTCTGAGAAATTGTCTGCACGGAAACGTAGTAATTATTATGATCGTAGTGAGACGAGCAAATTAAGCAAAAGTATAGTTACATATTCTAAAACCGCTAGACTAATACTAGAACATATAGATAGTAATTGTGTGTGTGGCTGGACAGGGACAGAGCCTGAATCCAACATTGTTTTAACCCCAGTAATGACGTAGAGATTATATTATATTTTAATTTTATGACTGACTGAAGCACAGTAAAAGTAAATATATGAACTTAAAACTTAACTTTAGCTAGTAAGAAAAGGTCTAGACTGAATCCGTACTAAACCTTGGCCTAACAATTTTAGAGTTTCATTGACCTTCAGTGGGATTATAGGGATTTTCTGATCTTAGCGGTCTATATCGATCAATTTCTTGAAAGGTTTAAAGAATTTCAAGTTAGATTTGACCTAACCTTTTCATAAATCAGGTTTTTTGAATATTAAGCATGCATTTCCAAATTCAACGGCCTAAGGTCTAAAGGTCCAACCTCAAAAATTTAAGGTTACCGTGTTTAGGTCGAAAGGTCAGCCGCGTAAAATCAACAGAATTTCCAAATATACCACTGAAGCTGAATCCAACTCAATTTTAGTTTGGAATTTTTAAAACATCGCTAAATAAGTACAACTTGATACATTCACAGTTTACTATTTTCAATCTCTGATAAGCAGAGACACGAGTGAGTGAGGAGGGGTACACTTATGTACTGTATTTCCGAGCTCTGTTTACTTGAATCTTTAAACTTTGGAAAGATGTTATAGAGTTTGTTTGAGCTTGGGTTTGAGTGACGGTCAGTTCAGTATAATATTATTTGTGTGTACAGTTTGTGAGATAGATGTTATGATAGGTTATAGGTTTATTATTTGAGTTAGTTGATTTAAAGACATATATTATTGTTATTATTTCCGTAATCTCTGTGGGAGTGAAAAGCAAAAGGAAAACTTCTTGTAATACTTTTTTGAAGAGAAATTATATGAGATCTTACTTCAGATTTTCACTTTGAAGAGAGAATGCTGTTGTGTTTTTCTTGATTATAAATATTAGGTATTAGGCTACTGTTGTCCGTAATTATAGAAGTTTTTGCCCATAAGGAAGGAACCGGATTTTTTAAATTCAAAGCTTATTTCAGCCGGCTTAGAGTGGCCGAATTTGCCCACTGAAAAAATTGCACTAAAATACGGACCGCTTTTATGGGCAAGACTTCTAAAATAACGGACAAAAATATATATAAAGCCAAAATATTATTGCTTATTAGTAGGACAAATTCATATTATGATACTTGCTAATTGCTGAGTAGTTGTTCTTGTAAATATGTACACACCCACCACGAGTAGTCTCGGGTTTTTAACTTGCTATGGACAAAAATATTCATATTTGCACTGTTCTTTATTGTGTGCTTCAAGCTCCTAGCCTTAGCATTATTAAGCTTACTTACCTAATATTTCAAAAACTGCAAAAAAAATCCACGAGACTCCAAAAAATCCAAAAAAAATATTAGTGTTTACTGCTATTAAACTTACTAATTATCATTTATCTTGAGCTAAGCTATAAGCCTCTCCATGTTAATACCACTTAACCTTATATGCGTACATGCCCTATGTTTAGTGATCTTCTCTTTGGTAATTAAAAAGTTGTGTCTTGTTGGGTATTTGGGAAAGTTTTTTGCTGCTATTATGGATAAATTTTTTTGGTCTTGTTACAGTTAATTATTTTTTGTTTTTAGTTTTTTTTACGTCCTTGCTGCATTTATTATTTTTTGATTCTCGTCCAAAGAATTCCGCGGGGTTAGCCTTAATTATGTACTGCGCCTTTTTTCCTTGCCAAGCGAATTAATTGATTGCCGCAGCCAAAAGCATTTTTTAGAATTATGACTCCTTTAGGTTGATTGTTGGTGATTGCTTGCATATTATACTTCTGGCTACTGCTACTGAATTTTGGAATTCCAGCAAAATCACAGATTCGTAATTTTTTTGCATATCGCTCATACTACTGCCAATCCAATCCTAAGACTAATTAATTCAATTCAGCACTGACTTCCTCTGCCTTGTCCTCGTTCGTAGATGATGGATATTGTTGAGTAATTGCCAAAATAATATTTGTTTCGCATGTGCCACGTG
>VNWX01001070.1:0-16739 GCA_009869905.1 Ceratophysella communis
AGCTAATACCCACTCGAAGCTACCTTAATGTTTAAGCCCTGAAAGAAATAATCAACAATTTTTAAATTCTTGCACGTACCTATGCTAAGCGGCAATACAGTTAAAATCAAATTTCATTAAGAAATTCTAAAATTCAGATTCTAATTTAAGCGAATTATAAATAAATCTTTTATTTGAATTATCTACTGAATGCGCACAAAGCGAAACTGAAGACTGAAACCTGTTATTGTTGCGGAGAAGCTCTTGCTTCAAACACCTTCCGTTGTTCATCGTTTAACAATGCGTCAAATTACGAGTAACTCTTTGGATGTGAATAAGTCATTCTGGTTGTTAATTTGCGGATACGTAATGCTTCAGTCCCTGATGAGCCCAAAGTTTCCAATCCGCCGTTTGCAATCAAGTCGATAAGGATCAACACAAACCAACGCCCATTGCAATTAATCGGCTAGTCCCGGATTGAGTTCTTTAAGCTCATTAGGAATTTCAGTGCTTTGAGAAATGCCAGACCGTACATTTTCAAACTTGCCTTGGAGCAAATTCAATGCAATGTAATTAGTTAGCATTTGAAGTACTGTGAAAACTTTGGAACGTGCTCAAAAGCGTGCGAAAATGTTTGAATAGCTCCGTGCTCACAGAACGATACGAGTATCAACCTATTCATTTTGCCTATCCCCTACCCGTTACCTCTTACGGACATCGAGGTTCAAATAAAGGTATTAATTGGACATCTCGGATACCGAATAATGGGAGGCCTAGATACAAAATTCTGTATCTGTGTTACGATTAAAATTTATTCAAAATGCCCGAAGTCACAACAAAAATACCCGTTCCTCATTTGTAACGACGTCATTACGAGATGAGTTATTTCTGAACGCTTTCTTGTGGTTTGTCTGGCCGACGGACAAAACAACATCTCTGCCTCACTTTGAACAGGAGTCATAAAATAAGATCAAAGGCTGGCGATTCAAGAAATCCAACAATGCACTGTAGTTATTATCCTACATCAAAGGTTATAATTTTGCTACTGATCGTCTTCCCATAATTGCCCTTGAATAAATATGGACAACGGAGATCCCGGTTCAGAATCAGCTTCTTTAATACCACACTACTGGTTCGGGGAGAGGGCACCGAACGTGATCTCTGATTCTGATCTCCTTGGTTCTTTCAAATCTTGATTTTCCTTTTGAATAAAAAACGGGCAGCGGTGGAACATGTGTGTAAGCTACCTGTTTTTCTACACATATTTCTACTTGTCCACACTTTACCTGAACTGGAATAAAAAGTAGGTCATCCGAATCCAGTTTTTTCTGTATCAAAACAGGGTCCAAGGAAGATTGTATTCATAAAAATCATGGTAATCTTGTCGGGTGCTATTATTACCCTGGTTTGGTCCATTATATAAGGAGCGTCTGAGGGTCTTTCTTCGGCGTGAGACTCCGCTGCACAGCCGCGCCGTCCAGTCCGTCCAGAGACTTACTTATTACGCTCCTGCACGCGTAATCTCTTTCAATGATACCATGCTACTTCATCATCATCCTATTTCCAGATGTCTGACTTTTATTAGAGTCACAATCACAAACGAGTTTATATTTTGTTCTTTTCCTACGGTACACAGTGCATCCTAGCTTATAATGATTTGGAGACTAGGAGTAGACAGTCCAGGTTTTGTTGGACGATAAATACCAGTGATACGAATTCAAACTTACTTGTTTTTAAAACTTCCTGATTGCATGATTTCCTTTCATTTCAATCTTCTCTGCCTTTCACGATGCATATTAACGTCTTTCATCCTGGTTTCTTTTCTACACTTATCTTTAGTTTTTTCAGTGTATATTCAGGTGCCTGACCCGCTGCGCTCTAAACATTATAAAAACATGCATTGCCAGTACAGGGCTATTTGAATTTCGAATATTGATTAAACTTTAAAAAATGCAGACAGACGCAGGTGGGTGCTTTCAATTTACTGTTAGCCTAGGTTCATTGAATGAATGTAATTACCTGTTATCGACGACAGGCAATAGATCGTTTATCGTCTCAATTGAATTGCACCGTCGCAAATCTACATAGACTAATTGTAGGGTTTAATTATTGATATTACACAACATTAAATTTTATTATTTCACGAACCCAGCGATTTTAAAACAAAAAACCTTAATCGATTCCCGGCTTTTCGCAATCGGGATTTAATTCTTTTTGCATTCACAACCACCGCAGCACGTTTTTGATGCAGTATCCATTTAATACCAATAAGCGTTTAACCTCACTGAAACAGCCTGTAATTCTTCAGGTAGCTGAACTTGTGCTGATTTCATTGTCAAGTTTTGTGAATATGCAATATTATCATGCCCCGTCAAGATCTTTATATTCGTTGCACGATAGTGGCGGTGTACGCTTGGAATTCCTTGGTGCACTGCTACCAAATTTGTTGTAACGGGATTAGATAAAATTTTGAAAGAAATGCCAAAATGGGAATATTTTTTAAAAGATTGTGCTTTAATTTATAGTCCTGGAAATGCTGTCCAAAGAATTGCAGTTTTTGTTGTCATAATAGGTAGGTAACTACTCTAGAAATTTATTACCTAAATATTCTTTTGCGGAACAGTTCATGCAAGGGTGTAAGTTGTGGCAACTAAAGGTTCACAATTTCTTGAGATACATTGTTCACGTTTGCGTGCAAAAAATTCGGATATTCTTCGAATTAAATTCTTTATCTAATGAAGATTTTAGAAACCATTGTATCCTGACACCTTGCAACATCTGCTGTGATGAACTGTCTAAACGCATTTGAGCGATTTGCTGTTAAGTGCGATTAAATAAAAGAAATCTTGACACTCACGCGATATGCATGTTTTTTTTTAGTAAGAAGCTTATACTAAAGTAGAACATTTGCATGAAGTTTCATGTGTGAATATAGTCTGACACCCTATTAACATATTTTTTTGTTGAAATTCAACGCGGAGGGTCAGAAAGGTTCCTATCACTTAGGTGCAGACCACCAAAATATAACTCAGAAACTCGTTAATTCATTTGGAGTGACTCAACCCTTCATAATATAACGCCTTCTATCTCAAATTTAGGGAATTCGCAAAGGTGAGTATGAGTAGATACTTTGTAACACGTCTTTCGTTTATGTGTCACAGGTCACAGCAGTAAAATTTTTAAAAATTAGGTGTTCGTATTTTTTCACGTTAGGAAGGCTTTAATAAAATTTGAACGCGAGAGTAAAAACAGGATGAAACCATTTATCAGTACGATTTTTTTAATTCGATCCAAAACACGACGCCTATCTACGAAGCGATAAAACATTGCGTGTGCATCTTCTATAATTTCACTTGTTTCAATTTTGCTACCAGGGTATAATCCACGTTAGTAGTATTTCTAAATTTGTATCATTATCGGATATGCGTATTAATATCAGCTAATAGTTTTTGAGAATAAGAATAGCCTCAGAAAACTGTGTTTCGTTTTGTTTCAAGTAATTACATAGGAAGCAGCGAGTAATTTGGATAATCACAGTCAATTCCGTTTTATTCAAATTTTCCTTTATTATTACACAGAGAAGGCGAGGTTTTGACTAATGGAAGTTACTGTCTTTACACGTACACTTTCAGTTTCGCTTGAATTCCAATTGTAAGCTACGTGAATGCTGGAAGGCAGAAGGGAAGCAGGCCTTCCAGGCCTATTAATACGCATATCCGATAATGATACAAATTTAGAAATACTACTAACGTGGATTATACCCTGGTAGCAAATTTGCTACCAGGGTATAATCCACGTTAGTAGTATTTCTAAATTTGTATCATTATCGGATATGCGTATTAATAGGCCTGGAAGGCCTGCTTCCCTTCTGCCTTCCAGCATTCACGTAGCTTAAGGCAGAAGGGAAGCAGGCCTTCCAGGCCGAATAAAATATTTTGACATTTGAAGTTACGACTTTCAAATGAATGAGCGGGCAGTACATAAAAAATAATAGGCTCATAATTCTAAGATAAGTACACTCACATAAAAATACACTTTTCTCCATTGCAATAATGGAGTAAAGAGGCCGTTGCACTGGACTAGTTACCCGGTCTCTGTCTTAATAAGTGCTCCAGAGACTTGTAATGTGTAATTAGAAGTTGACCACGCGAAGTGAATTTGGTACTATCAGGATTTGAATTAGGCGAGCAACTATTTGTTATTCATTAGGGATATCCGCAGAATAAGTGTTCAACTTATTCATCTCCTTAAAATATAGTACGGCAAGACGCCAATAAATAAGTTTAACGACTCTAAACATTAAGATCAATTTAGATTATACGAATAAAAATTAACGAAGTGTTCTCATTAACACGTATTGGCTAGTTTATCTTATTTATGAGTCGAGTGACCTGTTGTTATTCAGTCAACCGATGAGGCTAAGGCCAATGAGAGTCAGTGGCATCACTCACCACTCTGGATTCGGTCATGCCAAGTCGCCATAATTTTATGAAGTCACAAATTATAAATGACCTTATAATTTTAGAATTTGCACAGAACTAAAGCCAATACTCAATGCTTGACAGTAATTTAAGAAGGCTGAATTCTATGACTTCTGTTCTCTGACCAGTTTTTCTTGAACATAAATAATCTGACTGAAGATGAGTGATCTTCGAAAATCACCTGTATAGTTTAATTTATAAGACAAGACATGAGCGGAATTCTTGTGATTCTTGATTCCGTTTAGAAACCTGTTATCACACTTGTAATCTGACTAAGTGCAGGAGATGGAATGGTCAGATTACTATTTGGACTCAAATAAATCACTAGGACGTTGATCATATTTTGAAGAGACCTTTGTGCCCATTAAGATTATGAATCCTATTAGGAAGAGAGCTTTGTCTTTCCACGTTCCCAATCTCGAGACTGTCTTCTCCTATCACATTTCAACTCACAATTGACAATCATGATGATTATGGCAGACGTAAATGCCGTCGTCTTTACTTGGCTTCTGAATCTTGGCTACTGTAAGGATAAGGACGATTAAGGTACCTACCCGGCTCCCTGTGCCTCTCGTAGAGATGTAACTGACTAACTGACAGCTCCCATACTATGTAGCCTCCAAGTATTATGATTATTAGCTTCCACTACTGTCTTCCAAAAGCTTATCTCGTAGTCTTTAGAATTTAATAATCATATATGTAAAGATTCCGTTGAGAAAGTATGGATGTTCCAAGCTTCAGCTGCCTTATCATTGCTCTCCACGTAGTTAGGCATTCAGGAATTGTAAAGCTCATTATTTTATTCATGCCTCTGGGGTCTTCTGTCATGGGTTTTCCGAAACAACAAAATGTTTCAAAATAAAATCCACGTTCAGCTATTCATGTATATCTCTCACATGAGAACATGACATGAGCGTCACTTGAGGAGAAGACACAGATAATACCTATTGTCGTCCCCTGTACATCTCGAAATAGGTCTCCATTAAACATATGTGATCTTTTATTTGAATGGGAATCCAGCACATTGAAGTCCGCCTGCAGTTTAAACTCTGCTTTCTATTGTCTCCGCAGAGAGTATCAAGGGACTAACTAGTGTCAGATACAATTTCTTCCGTGTTATCTCAAATTGAATGACTCCGCTCTCATTTTCTATAATTCCTAAGCATGACTCCAATAAATTGCCAATCTTGACTCAAATTGAACCATTTTGACAATAAATGCTTTTTGTTGCTCCAAAAATGTCATAGAGTATGTGCCATTACCGGAATAGTCGGGTAAGGAAATTGCGAGCCGACCCTTTTGATCTTGTGTACCTACAATATGTTCCTGCTTACGTTAAAAGCGTCCCGAAGTTTTCCTTGGAGATTAGCTCAACTGATCTGCATGAACCCGTTTCTCCATGACAATTCCCAAATGTGCTTCTCATCTTTGTACTCCGTATTCAGATGAACTGGTTTTCCATAAAACCTTTTTTATCCTTTTCATGTTCAAATGGAGGCCATTATCATTTGTCAATTCGAACAAATTGCAAAAAGCTGTACTCTGTCACGGATGAAAATACGCTGCAGTTATACGTATTGGATTTCTGAAGATCCAAGAACAGAAAGCAGTTTCAGGAAATGGTTTAATAGGTCCAGTTTCCTGCATCAGGCACAAAAAAGTTACCCAGCAATTACGTGGTGGTCAGTTTGACTTTTTTGTATCCTCTTCCTGTTGTTATACTATCGAAGGAATAACGATACGATGGATAACTCGTCTTGTGAGTAAAGTTTATATGGAGCAACAGGAACAGATGCCTGTGCCTTGCACAAGCTTCCTCGGATTTACATATTATGAACATCCTCTTTTTTAATTTCACTGCTGCATTTCGGGTTGTACTGTGCATAGCATCTGTATACTGTGACTGGAAATGAGCATTGAACTACTTTATGTTCTGAAGCTGCTTCCGATCAGATAGAGCCAGAAACACTCAACCATGCATATCTAAGTATTTATAATTGATTTCAACGCAGAAATTACTTTCAAATGAAAAACTTTCAACCAGTCATTAAGATTCAGAGCGCTTTTTATTGTTCTTTTATCGGTCGGTTCACCGTCTGCCCTAATAACAGCAGCAACTCCATCCCAAGCATTATTGCCATGCTACACGATTCTCTCCATTAAAATTTAACGGTAGTATCCACACGCTTCGCTATTGGATCAATTTGCCAGCACTAAATCACTTGTGTGCTGTCTCGCTGTGTCCATTTACGGCAGAATAAGTGTTTGGTTTTATGCCCATATCAGAATCTCAAGTCCGAGGCTGTAGTGTGAATTAACATTTGAAGTAACTGATCTCATGTCTCATGGACCCTTTCATGCAAAACACGGGAATGATAGGGCTAATCAATCTTCTCCTGCTACTGGAATTACGTTCTTTTCGCTTTTTTTTGTTCCTTTTAACAAATGTTCTATTGTCTTGGAACTGACATCATCCTAAAACGTTTACATATTTAAAGAGTACCTACTTGTTATGAAACTTAATTCGTTTTATTAATAATGCATAGAGCACAAATTTGGCCTAAAACTCCAGCCGGAAATGTTCGAGTAAATTTAGTGTTGGCGTAAACTCCGTATCAGTTTGGTAATTGAGCAAATGCACATAAAGATATATGACCAATGGCCTGAAACCTTTCAACGTTTAAAGCTTTTTGATAGCGTCTAAGCATTTGAAATTGGAAAACCAAAGTTTCGTATCCCTACCATGAAAGTATGTTACTACACCAAGATCAAGAAAATGCAATTTCGGCGACTTTTGCCTGCAAAGTACGCGCAAGCTCATTTAATCGAAACTTTTACAACTAAATTTTACCCAGCTTGAATCGTCCCTGCTCGTTTTATAAAAATTTATTATTGTAGGATTGACATTTACCCTGGATGGAATGAACCACTTATTTAATGATGATGGCTGTGATAAGAGCAAAGATATTCCTTTGTTTCAACTGAAATCGTCATGATTTTGATGGTAACTGTAATGAGACTAAAGAGCTTCATGTACACATGTTTTGAACTGAAATTGATGTCAAATGCATTAAAGATGACTTGAGTTGTGCTACTGGATTCAAGAAGGTCGGTTCCACGGTCACAAAAGACAACTTATCTCGAGAAGTATCTTTTATAAATTGTGTTGGAGACGAATGATAAATAGATTCAAGGGGGAGATAAGTCAGCCCCTTATCCCAAGCAGTAGCTGGATAGGGGAAGATATTCATTCTTGTCTAAAATGTCCTTAGCCCCATATCATATCATCTCAAACCTGGACATATGCAGAAAGATGAGCGTTCGAAGAGAAAACAGCAGTTCCTGCTTCCAAGACCCAAAGCTTCAAAACAAAACGCTCATCAACTTACCGGTAAGATTTATTTCTCTCCGCGCTTCCAAGTAGTCATATTTATTTATTTTAATGTACTGCGATGACTATTGCATATTTTTGAATAAATCAAGGAGGTTAGTACATACCTGAATAATTATAGTATATTTTTCATGTCGGAGACGGATTTATTTAAATTCAATAGTATTAATATTTGTTGAAGGAGTCTAAGAAATATTGAATGAAGTGAAGAAGGGCTTGGCTCTGCCTTGAGACCTTGCGGCCTTCCTTAGAGCTCGGTTGGGAATCCAAATGGTGTATGCGACATGATAATTGTAATTCAGACGAAGTCGCGATTGTCAAATGTGTGAGTCAAAGTCTCAAGCCAGAGGAGAAATGTGAAGGTGCTTTTATTTATTTCCTTGTCGAACGCTTGCATGTGGGCTCCGCGTCAGCGGGATTGTTGTCAAGATAGGTGCTTAGCTTAGGGTTCCGGCCCGAGACAGCTAACGGTTGCTGAATATCTTATGCTTTAATTCTCATATGAATAATTACTGTGTAAATGTGAATTTGTCAATGTTAAACTACCTTAGCTGAAATATGCAAATGCATATGCATACCCTTCAGAGTTGCACCCAAGAGCGAATTAGAGACGCTTGGTAAAGGGTTGGCGTCATCGTCTAAGGCACCATAGTTCATGCTCCAAATATATATTTAAAATTTCAAAGTCAAGTGAAAGCATTGCTCCTTGCTTTGTCGAGTATTCTTCTAATAGCAAGATTAATATCAACATTCGACCTGTAACATAGTGCATATTGTTCTATTTAGCATCCCATGACTAATCTAGACATTTCGAAAAAGCAGCAGAACAGTAATATTCTAAATTCTCACGATAGGTAGCGATTGAAATAAGAAATTCCGCTTCTCGGTTTCGCTCGCAAACGGTCGATCTGAAATCTACAGTTACAATTCAAATCATAGCTATTGCAGAAGATGTGACAGGTATCCCTGAAAAATTGGTGGTTTAGCAGAACAACAGAATTTAACAAAATTGGCGTCCGTTATACAACCAATTGGATTAGTATTTTACCGAATCAAGTGCATTGATAGTACTAAATTTTTGGAGAAAGAATGCTGCAACTTAAACGCAAGAAAATTGAGCATATAAGTTAAAAATTTTGCAATAAATCTATGAACAATTCCTGATGGTAAATTTCATTTAGTATTTGCCAACTAATTTAAGCAAATATATTTCTATAAGTGTAGCTTTTTAGTAAATTATGAGAAGGCAGGTTAGAATTCATAATTTTCAAATTCTTTTGGATGTAAGTCCACTATCCACTTGGGAAGTCGCCAGCAAAGCGTTACATTCCAACGAGATTGAGGACCAAACGCTACTGCATGCAATCATCTCAATTTCCCTGATTTGAAATCAAGTAATTGATCTCATCAAGAGAACCAGTAGCGTTTCCTATCGCCAGTCGCCATGTTAAAAGGCTTAAAGAATAGCTAAGCCATGCCAACAGGCGAGCTTTGTGGTTGCATCCACCTGAAGGAATGCAGTAGAAATGCCGAGACAATAATGAAGTCTTTCAGAAATTAAGTGGAAGGGGTTGGAAAAGTGGGCAGAGACCAACCAGACGGTTTTATCATTTCATATTTTACACTTTTCTCATAATTTAAGAGAATCTATGGGCTTGCCGAAGCCTTCCATGCGGTTTGATGTCTCTTAAATGCATGTTTGTATGCACACATCGTTCTCACAAACTTCAGCTTATGAATGAAACCTCATTTGTGATGACATTTATTTCTCTAAAGCTAACTTAGTTCAAATGAATCAAAGACAAAGAAGTTTACTTTACTGAGCAATTTACTACTTTGAATGGGAAGTTAGAAATGCTAACTGTTTACGATTAAAACCCGGACAGTAATGCTTGCTTTAAACACTTTTTAAACCAAATAGATGTCTTTCTCCTCCTTCTATTGCAATATAGCATTAGACTATACTATCTCAATTGTTTCGTAAAAATTCCATTCTTTTAGTGAGCGACGATCCCAGCCTGGAATTAATATTACGTCTTGAAAGTTATGAATGGATAAAGGGTGAGGCTGTCGAACTGCACGGTGTCTTGGAAGACGAATAAAACAAAAATTACTGAATGAATATTATGACGGAGGATGTACTGAGCCCGGACGACACTCCCGTTTTTCTTATTACCGACTCGAGCATTCCTTCGTCTTCGATATCATTACTCGACTCGTCGTCATATTTCATAGGGTGATGATGACTGATAATTGTGTTTATGTATATTATGCACATGCCTCCATGTCTGAGGAAGAGAAATACACAATTTGATTCGACACGAGCAATTCTTATTTATTAATGTGTTCTGTTGAGAGAATCTTGTGGGAGTTCCGCCCGGGTAGCTGTTGGGAGGGATCAAGTGACCATAGGCCATGCAGAATTCATTAAAAATCTTAGCATATTCTCAGCTCCAACCTTTCTTTAAAGTGCCTTCGAGGATGGTTGAGCTGAAACAGACGAAGAACCCAGGTACGCTCTGACTGCTGTTAAATGATATTTTATTGAAAGTGAAATATAGGAGGTCGGATTCTTATTTATGGTACCTAGAAGCCCTTGAGCTACGACGACGGTCGAAGGAAAGGGGCAGATAAACCTTTTGAAATGATCTTTTACAACAAAATACTTATTCGTATTGGCACGCGACTCCCTGGAGTGGTCCCAATATCTTCTCCCATTAGTCATCTCAGCACGAGGCACCCTTCCTTCCCGGGTCCACCTCCTACTTTCTCATACCTGACGCCTCGACTATTATCTTACCAGTCTCCTCAAACCCTGACAGTCAATCACTACTGACATGTGTAACTCTCTATGGTCACTTTGGGCTTAGGGCTGCTTTGTCCACAGGACGTCGGATTTCAAAGTGTTATTTACGTTATATTAAAAGCAGGGCTCGTGGGCATTGTCTCTGACAACAAACTTACATAGACACCCACCACCACCCTTGCGAAATACCAAGAGGCTTGAATGAAATATCCCTTTGAATAATAATATTCATAACGCGAGAATCATTTCTAGCGTTTCGCTTGAAGAAAAGTCTACTGTAGAAAAAATGCCTGTTGATAAGGAAAATGTGAAATGTGTGTATTTTCCAATTTGTTCTACAGCCTGTAATTTGTCGAAGAGAGAATGTTGTTGATTAGCATATCGCGTAGACGCTTTGTGTAGATCCGCGTAAGTCATTCTCATAAAAAAACAGACACCATCTGTAAGGCTTCCTTAAAAGTGTTGACAACAACCCTTTCTTCAATATTCAAGAAAATGGAGCTGACGGATATCGTAAAAAAAGCTAATGTCTTTTATTCTGTGAAAAGGTGGAGCACAGGTGTTAAACGAAAGTGAGGCGTCACAACATGCATCCGAGCTGTAGTGAAGGAGTATCAATCAAAGCGTGCATTAAATACTCTCCACTTTTGTGGCTACGGAATACACAACAATTAGAATACGTTCAGAGCTCATTTGTTTCAAGTTCATTAGCTTAAATACCAAAAGTGGAAATGATTAAAAGAGAGCATTACAATGGGGTAGGTGTTAATTACCATCCAGTTATTCGCGTTTAATTAATTTAGCTATCTGCTGTATTTGAATTAGTTCAAGCAGCTTCCAAATTCAACAAGTAACGTGTGAAAGCGGAAGGGCTAGACAGAGCAGGTACATATATGCAGATGTAAAGCACTGCACTACTTATACTGCAAAGGATATGGACGTCGTCGTGTCGGAAACATGTAGAACATTAATCTTACCGTCAAAGCATCACAACAAATTAAACAAATATTTGAGTTTGTAATTTGCATATCCTCGGGTACAAGGATATTCGATCAAAGAGTTTACAACCACATATTTATTTCAGAATTTACATTACAATCGTAGTTCCATGCATGTATGTAAATATTATATATTTTAATTGTACTCATTAATTGCTATGTTGAATGACTTAACAATTGTTTGTCTAGGTTGAATAATTGCTGGAATTTATGATAGTGAGGCAGGAAGCTACAATAATTATATATGGGCATTAAATATTGCTGTATTTAATTACACGTTTGATAAATTCGCTAATACTCGTGCAAGCACACACACAGCGCTGTATGTTGATATTCATCAAGGTGAGATGTTGATTTAGACAGGATGAGATGAGACCTACAATTTAATATAACTAACTGTAAGTAGCACTAACATTCAACTTTATGTAGCGCTGTTCCTAGAACTTAAAATACAAACCATGTTTAAAACGACATCTGAGGTCGCAATTTTTTAATCGATGCGAGTATGCGAATTTAGGTTTAATTGCTTTCACGTATAAAGTTAGTAATTGTCTACAATTCAGCGCAATTAAATTCCAGATCCGAAGAAATTTTTCAATTGTGTCATTCAAAACCGTTGCATATTGCATCTTGCATCCAACCCAAGTCGTGGCGTGGGATGAAAGCAGAATGAAGGATGAGCCTTTTTAGAAGTCTTAAAGATGAAACACGAATGCACTGCACAGGCAAGAAAAAGCCTTTGCGAGGCTTGTAAGAATAAGAAAGTGTGAAGAAAGCTTGGTGAGTTGAGGTGGATGCGCGAGGGTTGAAGTCCATCCCCTCGGCGGGAAGTGCTTGGCTCCACCCTCCTGTACTCGTGAGCGAGCCGTGTTTCTGACGGAAGAAGGTTGGGTGTTTGACATTTCCCATCACCAGTCTACCCTCAACGTCGACTCGAGCCTCGCGTCTCCAGCCCAATACCAATCCTCGCAGCCTCAAAGCCACTCGCAAAATTTCACACCAGTGAAAGAATCTCAAGCCGGCAATTTCGGCTCTAGCCTGGTATTGCTAGCTCCAAAGCGTCTCAGCTTACCCATACTTCCAAGCTAAATTTCCCATCGGTATATTGACCACACAGCAGCATGGGTTATCAAAAAACGTTGTATTGATTTAATGAACAAATTGTGATTATCCTATCTTTGATAAGCGAATCTGACTGACCTGTTCTGCAATTAAAACTTCCAAGTGCGTCAAACTTAAGACGATTTATTGAGTTGAGAAGAAACTCTGCAAGTAAACAGTTCCTGTGTGCATGCAGGGCTAGAACAATAACAAACACACCCTGCTCTCCTTGTTTTAAACCAGTTCATCCCTCAAGTGATTATTGCATCGGACGCAAATCTCTTGGTTCTTAATTAACTGCTGCAGTCAAGAATGCAAACCAAATAACCATTAACTGCTTTTGCCATTTGCTCCAACTTTGTCCCATGATACATGACAGCAGGCAACTTGAACTGACTTGAATGACATTTCGTAATATTTACGAGTATCAATTACTCTGTCAGTTGGTAACTTGAAACCAAGTCTCGACGCTTGACCAAGACCAAAGCCCCTCACGCCTCGCTGTGCAAAATGCCGATTTTTTGTCTTCCAATCAAACTGGATTTCTTTAGGACTCCTGTTAGATGTGAACATTGATTGATTTTGTTGACAATTGACAATTTAGACTAGGTGCACAATCTAACCACCTTCCATAATTTGCACCGGCTTGACAAGATTTCAGCCTGAATCATGAAATAGACACATTGTACTGAAAGTAAGGTCAGTTCTACAGAAGACTTAAAACAATACATAAGACATCGGAGACTTGCTTTAGTTTTATCGGTCCGAAAATGATGGGCCCAGGTGACGGCTATCCCGGGCATGTGCATGCCCATCATTCAACTCATCATCCAATGCCCATGGATCTTCACGTTCCTACAAGGATTCCCATACTATCGGTGAGAAACTCCGAATTTCTGTCTCTGAATTAGTATGCATCAACGCAATAAATCTCTGCTTGAGTCTATTGTCTCGATTCACCCTGCTTTCCAGTTTATGATCCACCGTAACGTGTTATTATTACACAGGTTCTCTGGGTTTTCCACTATCATCCCCTTCTCAGTTGCCAATTAAATCACACCACACACACCACCCCTACTGCTGCATGTAAATTTAAATTATTGTAAAAGAGAATAACTCATCCGAGCATATATGATACCAGGATGGATTTTGCTTTGAAAATAATTTAAATTAGATTAGGACGTCCATGTATTCACTCATAGAATAACATCATCACACTACAACACCACCCCTACTGCTGCATGTAAATTTAAATTATTGTAAAAGAGAATAACTCATCCGAGCATATATGATACCAGGATGGATTTTGCTTTGAAAATAATTTAAATTAGATTAGGACGTCGATGTATTCACTCATAGAATAACATCATCACACTACACACAGCAAATTTTCATTATTCAGAAAAACACTATTCACAGGTAGGATTTCTCATCAGGGTGCTTTCTGGAAGCTGGAGTCCGTGAAGAAAAATAAGGGGGATGAGCGTAATAGGGT
Organism: Ceratophysella communis; assembly: GCA_009869905.1. Classification (NCBI taxonomy): domain Eukaryota; kingdom Metazoa; phylum Arthropoda; class Collembola; order Poduromorpha; family Hypogastruridae; genus Ceratophysella; species Ceratophysella communis. The sequence continues at coordinate 14,252 of VNWX01001070.1, forward strand.
TAGCTACTGACGAGCAAGATTAGAGCATCCGACTGGAAGACACCGAGCTCTCGTTTCATTGTCGTAGTTTACCCTGCTGCAGGTATTATATCATGTACTTTTCTAACCCCGTATTGTTCCAAGACAATGAAATGATGCGAATACTTGTTGTGGTCGGGTTCTTAGCTCCTATCAGTATTACCTAAAGCTCATTGTGAATCTCCAGCTTAATACTTTAATACCTTTAAAGCCCTGTCACTAGCAGGAGTCTAAAACTGTGAAAACGGTGAGGATGCGTTTGTGCATTGTCGTCGTAACCAAAATATAGACCTAGACCTAAACTGCATTGTCATTCAGTGTAACAATGACGGACTGCTGTGCTTGCATGCTGCGTCTCACAACAATATTAGACAAACAAAATTTTCCAGCTCTCAGACGGAACATTTAGCATAAAGCCGCCATACCCTGTATCAAAATTGTACAAAGTAAACGAGATTCGCCAGAAGAAATTCCCAATTTGAGTTTTTCACCTGAACAATTATAGGCGTGAACAATTTGAATGGAAAATTAAGAGGTCAGAAGAAGGAGCAATTTATGAGATACACGGCTTTAATTTTTATTTGAGCAATCGGGCAGTGTTTTTGTGAATAATGTATTCCACACCCTTCATTAACTCTAAAGAAACACGTAAGCTCTAGTGGGGCTGATCTTGAGTAAGCTTAAAAGGCAATACGGTGATGAGGCTGGGATATACGTAATCATAAGTGCTTAGGCCCTTAATCTCCTTAAAGTACATGAGCGTTTTCTTTAATAAACAACTTCATTAGCACCAATGAGCTCAAGTTCAGCTCTAGCCAAATGTAATGTGAGCCTAATAGACTATTATTAAAAGTTTACATATTTTTTCATTCCGATCCCGCAGCACTTAAGTTCAGAAGACTTTTAGCATTTTTTGTGTCGACTCCACACCAATAACTGTCAATAATGAAGTGATAGCTAAGCGACTGGTTCAGTAAAAAGTGAAAAGTAAGTTATGCGTCGAGCGAGCTATTAAGCAAGCACATAAAACTAACGATAATTTGGTAAATGCAATAAGATGGAAATGTGGAGGAAAATAAAAGTGACCCGTAACATGACTCGGTGAGCTCCAGTGTTCCGAGTTTATAGGTTCCTTTTGTTCTTTCATCTCATGCTTCGGCTGCAGTTCTGCAAGCGGAATCTAGTTTGTCAAGAAGATAAAAAGTTCTCCCGTGTTTTTACTGCCGGCCTCACTCGCGTTTGTCTCATTTTTATTCCAGCCAGACCTTCTTCGCTCCCTTGATCCATAATACGGATGGAGTGCAACTTGGCTTTATGCAATTCTTTTGCAATTGCAAATATAAACAGTTCGCTTATTTGGTTTTTGCCTTTTGAGCAGAACTGCGAAGCCTGCGTGTATATTTCTCACAGTATTCTGTCAGGGTTTTTGCATGGTCTGGGAATCAGACTGACAGCTGGGACACCCCCTTATGCTAATCTCCGCTCCGACACATGTGTACCGTGGCAAGGAAATCAATGGACTTTTCATAATTAGGACACTTTGCGTATTCGTGTAGAATAGAAAGGTGTTTGCGGATCCATCGAAATTAATTTAATAGTTGCTAGTCATAACTTCTGATGGCCCAGTAACCAAAGTCTGGCTGAGTTGAAAGCAGGAGCTAATTTGCATATTAGAAGCAGGGGAAGCGACTACAAGATTTTGTAAGTGACAGGAAAATGAGAGGGAGAACAGAGGGAAAGAATTCATGCACCGAAATTATAAAAAAAAATAACAAAAACTTTTTTCTACCGAGAATATGCCAAAATCTCAGCATGGAACACCACGAAAAGTTTTGACTTTCCAAGAGGTCAACACAAATAAAGTACAGTCGCAAAGCCGGCTAATAACATTCCATCGTGTGTGCATGGGTTATTATTTCTCGTCATTTCCATTTCCAATTGCAATTTTAGACTTATCACACAAGCATGCAGGATCTCCCTTCGACTCTTGTTAATAAATTGTAAATATTTCTCAATCGTCCAAACAACAGCGCTGATAGAAGAAACCGTGCATTGTTTCAGAGTCGAGATTCTTGACAAACGTCGCGGACATCAGTGCTGTTCGCCCAGGCATTCGTCACTAGACCGGCTAAATTTTTATTTAAATTCCACCGTGATCATTTATGCCGATCGTCTAATGTTAAATTTTCGACCTGCTTATTGAAATTTGTCAAGCTTTAAAGCAAAAACTACATTGCTGCTCAGTTTGAACTTTTGCAAATCCGAATCTGAGTCTAGACTTGATCTCTGTGCGTCATTCGTTTCAGAAAAATAATTGTGTCTAAAAGACTACAGAGCTTGCTAGTGAGGGTGGTTATGTAGTCATTAAACAAAAACTTGTCTCGCCCCGATTTTTTATTTTTCCGATAGTCTAGCAGTACTATTCAAATCATACCTGTCATGTTTTTTTTTTTGAAAAATGAATACTAAT
>VNWX01001071.1:0-16735 GCA_009869905.1 Ceratophysella communis
GTCAAGAGCATGAAGACATTTTGGAGAAATGTGAAACTTGCAATAAGGTAAATTAAACATTGTAAATACGAATTTGATCAATTTACGCCATTTTATAGATGTGGAAGACTGAAATCGATTCATTTTGTTTTAGACATTCAATACCAAGAAGAAATTGGCACGTCACATTGCTACGTCACACACGGCGAGAAATCCAGCTCTGCAGTGTCCACAGTGTCCGTTCATTGCTCTTTGCAAAAGTGGACTTTACCGACACATTGATTGGCATTCCAATCAGAGAAATTTTCAATGTGACAAGTGTCCGAATCGTTACAAAACTCAGTCGTGCTTGAATTACCACATCAATGTGACCCATGGTCAAGATAAAGCCTTCCGATGTAAATTGTGCGATAAGTCTTTTGGATCAACCTGTACCCTGAAGGCTCATGAGGTAAACAAACACATGGCATGATCTGAGAAAAAACAAATTTGCAGAGTGATTGAGCGAATTTTGTTATACTTTGTTGTATCTTCTGTATTTCAGGAAAGTCACAACACTGAGAAAACATATTGTTGCGACTTATGCGGGAAGGCCTTTATGGCCAAGAAGAATCTGGAGCAGCACATTAGGGGTCATAATGGAACCTTGAAGAAGTATAAGAAAGCTATCTGGACCAGCTCTACTCCGTAAGCGAAAATTGGAAACGTCTGATTCACTCCCAACCGCTACGGTCGCACACACTGACCATCCTGAACCGGATGAAACGCCAAATCCGTCCGTGATACCGCTTCGTTCTAGTATTCTTCAACTTAATGATCAGTTAGCATCCAGAAGTATTCCAACGCCAAGCTTAAGTTGGAGCATCGTGGCAGCAAATCCAAACCTTCCAGTCTCACATTCCGTAAATTCTGCAATCCTAAACGCTGAAGGTCCGCAGTACCCGTTACCAGGGCTAGATCTGTCTCAAGGAACCAATTATATGACAGCTCAACAGCAGCATCACAACACGTTTTCCGGCGATCGTTACAGTTATACATAAAAACATTTGGGAAATTAGGAATTAGTTAAGCCTTCTATGTACTTAAAACAATCCTTTAGAGCATTCCCAATTACTTACTTTGTAGTAATGACTTTTAGTTCGTTGTCCGTTTATTAGTGTGCCGAATGCCTTATATACGATTTACATTTTAGGTTTTAATACAAGTTTTATTCCAAATGGTTATAACCACCATCTTGCGGTTTTTGAAGTCCCAATTCCTTCAAAACTTTCAATTCATTCATTACTTTTTGGTTCAATCTCTCCACCATTGTATCGGACTCAAGAATACTCGGATCAGCGGCAGATAGGAGTCGTATGTGGTCCGCGCAGCTTATCAGTGTAAATCCGATTCCTGAAATTCAGTAGTATTAGTGTTAAACTTTTCATTTAGTAATAATTGATTTCACTTCACGGAATAGGTAACACTGCTATGTATTCTGAATTCTCACCTGTATTTCCAGGCCCAAGTCCAGCAGCGAACATCATGTCGACCGTATCATGTCCCTTGAAATTACCAATTACCGGTGTCCCAGGAAAATTGGACATGAGACAAGTGGTCATTCTGTTGGTGGTGAATGGTCCCATCATCGCTGGAAAGAGTGATCCGACAAGGGGTACGTGCAGGAAATTTAGTGAAGAAAGGGACGAGTGTCTTTGGGCTTGGAGTGTCTTCTGGAGCTTCTGAAGTCGCTGTACCGGATCGGATGTTCACGACGGGCAGTGTTATAAACGAGAAAATGCTGGATGCAAAGAATTTCAAGTCAAATTGATGAGAAACAATTGGCTACGTATACTGTGGCATTGAACTTACAAATGGTTGCATAATTTCGGCGGATGCCCTGGTAGAGGAACCGCAACAGTCTGGTGAATATCCACCGGTTTAATTCCTTGCTCCAGCATCATTTCTCTGATCCCGCCCGTCACAGCGGCATTAATAACGGCTGTGAAAGTGACGCCATGTAAATTCTTGATCTCCTTGATGTACTTCAATTTGATTTTAGGCGTAAGTGCAATATTCATCGGTCGCTTCAGTTTATTTTCTGGAATGTGCCATGGGTTGATGTCTCTCGCTTCAGAGATCATTTTCATAAACTGGTATGGTGCCCGTAGCCAGAATAGAGTAGCGGTAATAAATTTGGCTACTGAACTTTTCCGGCGTTGCTCAGCGTATTTTGGCTGAGCTGCCGTTTTCAGGCTAAGTCCAGCAATATCTTCCATCAAGAGTTTTAGAATGTAATATCCGTCTCCGAGCACATGATGAATTCGGAAGATGAGTATCGACATTATTTCACCGTCCGGATACTGTGAAGTTTTATAATTAGGAATTTGCAAGAACTCCCATGGACTTCTGTTTGGATTCCAACCAGACCAGGTCAATTCCTTTACGATTTGCATTAGCGTGTTGTCATCTATGACTTTAGCGTCGCTGTACTTCCCGTCGTAGACTCGGATGTGATTCTTGATATTGAAACTCCTGTCCCATCTCCAGAAATAGAAGCCGCACCATTTTTCCAAATGCTGTTGATATTCAGGATAGTCCAAGTTCCCATTCTTATCCTTTCGAAGTACATGTTCTTTGTTGAAATCCGATGCAAATTTATCAAGATCCAGAATACCTTCTTGCGTCAACCAAACAACCAGGTTCCATGTTGGCTTCGACGGGTAACCATCAACGCCAAGAACAATACTTCGAGAGTGAACCAATTCGCCTAAATCCGGTCGTAGAATAAATTTACATTTTGACGCCAGCAATCGAAAAATATACACTGGAATTCCACTCAAAATAAATAACGGTAGTCCGAACACGTAAATTAACGTAAATATTGTCAATTTAATTTGTCTTAGAAGGCTGAACAACACTGTATTGCTAAGCAAAGGCATAGCTGAAGCTTAATCCAGAATTGCGTACCGAATTACTGTGCAGAGCAGCGATGACCATTGCCCAGCAAAGCCACACAACTGAATACTTATATTTCTTCCCATGCATTAAAACAACGAATTACATTACTGTATTGGCATATGATATGAAGCATCATGCCAGTCGCGTGTCTTCAACCCTGACTGAAATTTTCATGGTCCACGGTTTTGGCTATTATTTCTGGTTCGGTAGATCCGCTGAACACTCCGATTTTTAGGGTTTTATGTTACCTCAGGCAAAATGAAAACGCTCTCGGTAATCAAGATTGCTATTTCCGGTTGCCCTCGACTGATCTTTGCTAATGTTTTCATATTCGGCATCGGCATTGCAACGGCACCCTCTTCTGTTGTGGTTCAAGGAAATTTTTTATTACTTAGGTATGTGCTGATCCCTTTCTCGGTTCTGTCGATGAGCATATTATGTACCTGTGCGAATTCATAACAACGCAACGCCTCGGAAGATGCTCGAGTGCACAGTGCAAAACAGGAGAAGCTGAAAGCTGACTAGCATTTACGATTTCAATCTGACAAATTATTTTATATACCGTACTTTCACATAATACGTACTACCTATTTAACACACGATAAACTTTTATTAAAATAGTTGGTAAACGTTCAAAAAATAGTAAATTTCAAGTGGGAAATCGCAGGTATTTATAAAAATTGATCGCATTTGTATAACAAGTGTATGTATATGTACAAAATGTAGTAGTCATCGTCTATATCTAAAATCTAAAGCTTAACTTAGAAAAATAATACACACGCTTTCAAGAAAAATGCTCTTTATATTTTAACTAAATGTTTCCATTCATTCATAAAAACAGGAGGCCTGTAGAGATTAGGAAAGAAATTGGCCAGTTCAACCACCACCGTTTGTTTAGACTAAAGAAAGAAGATGCTGAAGATCTTGGGACTCCCCCATCAATTAAAATGTCTTCTGCTTGATTTACTCGGCTTCGTTCCAAATATTTTTCTATTTCTTCCTCTGGGTTCTGTTCAATGTTGTAATTTTTGTAATACCAGTCTAAGGGTTCTTCCTGGTCTCCGATGACCACAGGCGGTATTCGACCAGGCTTTGAAGCAACTGGAACTTGACTCGACTGTTGCTGCTGCTCGTCGCTCAACGAGTTAGGAAATGAATTCCGGCCATCTGGTCGACTATACTGCCCAGCTTCTTCTAGCTTGACTTTGGTTATAGTGGACTTTCCGATCGGTGGCCTTCGTGGGAAGGATTCGGATGGAATATAATTAGAGGATCCGGTCAGCCCGTCGGATGCGCTTGGACCTTGAATATCGGTATCGGGTCGAAAGCTCGTTTGGGATAAGGGGTAAGAATTCTCAGTGCTAGTGCTAAGTTGACCTGGGTTTAACTCAGTGTCTATTGGTGCTGCAAAATTTATGGGAATATTTTCATCGCTCTCAACGGGACGAGCATCGTCGCCATCTTCTTCGCCAGCACTTTTATTGCCTTTTCCCGAAAACATACTCCAAAAGTCTGACATGTCGTCTTCGACCGCTTTCTGGAAATCTACTGGCGTTGATGTCGGGTCATCTTCATAATCGGGGACTGAGGCTGGTACAGGGCGAACTGTCGGTGTATTCAGTTCATTTCGCACTGTCGTACTTGACACGTGAGCTGGAATTGGCTTTCGGGTTGAGAAATGATGCACGGTAGCTCGTGAACTGTCGTCTTGGGTCACTTGACTTCCGTTCTTTTTTGTTGACCCTTTCTTTGCGGAGTGAAAGAAGGGCTCAATGGGGATGAAGCCAGTTTCAGCATTATGGTAAGCGTTAGGATGCCACGCTTCAGTTGCAGCGTTTCCAATTGGAAAACGCAAAGGTCTTGAAGAACTCGTTGGAAATTCTGCGCCCGAGTCCCCTGTCCCTCGATGCCGATCGTTTGGGTATTTACTCGGGGTCACGACATTATTCGCTGGGGTATTCGATTCTGCATATGGATTGAGAGGGATATAAGGTTGAATGGGTTTTCGAGGAATGTACTCTGGAGGTTCATAGACGCTGGAAGACTTGACATTATCAGCCTTAGAAGGTCGGTTCAACCAAGACGGTGGTAGCGGGTCGGGACCTTTTATGCCAGGGGCGAATCCATGGGTGCCTTCTACTACATTTGTGTCGGACTTTTCTCCAGCTATCGAAACGCTTGGTGAGATTCCCAAGTTCAAACCGAAGTCTAAGCTGGGAAATGGAATTCCAAATAAGTTGCTAAGGGCGCTGAGGCCTGAGTGTGATTTTCCATCGTTCTGAACCTATGAAAAACAGTTATTTTAACGTGGTAAGGCGGCTTTGGTTTTTAATATTATATGTGCATTACCTTATCCTTTGTAGTGCTACTACTGGCGTATATTGTCGGACTGTCTCCAGGAACGTAGTCATTTGATTCGATCAGTAATTTCTCATCTATAAGCAAAAGTCAAAACCATTGAGTTAAGATTAAGTTAACCAATTAAGTGTCTGACCATTTCATAGATCAGCTTTATTAGTATTCCGCACACGTACCCTTTTTCCTATTCTTCAAATCATTGAACGGCGCTTCAGCATAATCGGTTTCAGCCGGCGAATAATCCGGCTCGGCCGGACTGCTGCCGAATACAGGTTTCTCAGCAGGCTCAGCTAAAACTGGTCTCGGCTTTCTTCTGGAAACTGGCAAGCTTGGGCAATCAGCTTCGTTGAAATGCGGAGGAACGCCACGCAATCGGTTACTGTTACTGTCCGTGCAAAGCATTCTTGATGGACGGACGTTTTTAACAGGAAGTTGTTTCAGGTCGTCTGGTCCTTCGCATTGCGATTCTGCTAATTCACGGATCGACTCACGGGCAAGCAGGTTACGTAACCAGATTAATTCACAGTCGCATGAGATTGGATTTCCTGGAATTTCGTAAATTATAAAAAACTGTTTTTATCCTTATCCTCCTGACACGGTATTTTATTAGATGCGTAAATTTTTACCTGAAATATCAAGAAACGCCAAGTTATTTTTCAATTTGTAGAACACGGCTTCATAAAGATGCGGAATGAAGTTATTCTTGAGAACCAGCATTTTGAGTCGACTCATACTGTCAAATACGCCAACCGGAAGTCGACAGAGACCGTTGTCGTTGACCTGAGCAGTCACCAGATTAGCATAGTTCAAATTAATCAATGATAAGTACAGTTTCTGCTGAATGAATTACCCGTAATTCAACAAGCCATTTCAAATGCCTCAGTGCCTTGTCATCCATTTCCCGAACTCGATTGAAGCTCATGTCCAGCACTTCCAGAGATTGCAGTGAAAACAGACCCATTCGAGCCATGCTGTCGAAATTGTTGTGGCTCAAATTAAGGTATTTCAGTGATCCGGTTCTCTCAAAAGCCGAATCGCCAATGCTTTCTAATTCGTTCTGCTGAAGATCAAGTCCGTCTAAAGAATTCAGGTCCATGAAAGCCTGATTGTTGATCGATCGAATTTTATTCCGACTCATACGAAGGTAAATCAAGCGTGGAAGGCTTTGGAAGGATTGAGACTTGATCTCTGTAAGCTCGTTTCCGTCCAAGTCCACAATTGTCAGCGAATTGAGATTCTGTAATAAATACAGTAATATAGTCATTATGAAATGAAGATTCGGCCTCTCCCCATTCGCATGTAAATTACCTGCAAAATTTCAGGATGTAATTCCTTAATTTTGTTATCGTTCAGATAAAGCTCCATCAAATTAACGGACTTCTTGAACGTATCCAATTGAATCTCACTGATTTCATTATGACTAAGATCCACGACCCTCAGCGTCGGACTAACTTTAACAATTTCTGGAATGGAGTCCAGAGCATTATGAGCCAAATCCAAGACTTGAATCTTATCCGAATTCACAAACGCTCCGCTGTCTACAGAAGTAATCCGATTTTCTCTCGCTTCAAATTTTTCCAAGGCAGGTAAATTCTTGAATGACGTCGAAGATAATTTATTAATCCGATTGGAACTGATGTCAATTGTTTTTACATTTATTAGATCTTCAAAAGCTGCATCATCAAATCGATTGATTTGATTGGAAGCTAATTTCAGGATTCGAAGGTTCTTCAATCCGGACAGCATTCGGTTGTGCACATCTGCAATCGAGTTGTGCTTCAGATTTAATTCCTTTAAGTTTTCCAGACCGGCAAAGAAATTTGGCGGAATATTATTCAACGAATTGCTCTTTATGCTCAGCTCCTCAAGTGATTTCAGATTATTCATAAGCTCATTGGGAACATGGCTAATACGGTTATTCCCCAAATTCAGGATCAACAACGACTTCAAATCCCGGAAAGTTCCACCTTGAAGCATTTCTAAATGATTTCGACTCAAATCCAATCTCTTTAATTTTTCCAGACCGTGTAGACAATCGTAATTTAACGAGCTGAGTCCATTTCCATTCAAACTTAAATCTTCCAGATCTGAATTTTTACTGAAAACTACTGATCCAATATTTTTAATTCCATTGTAGCTTAGGTCAAGCCGGACAAGCTTTGGTAAACCCTGAAGAGTAGTAGCAGAAATGCTCTTTAGCGTGTTTCCGGAAACATCCAGGTCTTTCAGGGATAGTATGTTCCACGCATCGGTGGCCGAAGGCAATTCGACCAGTGTGTTGTTTCGAAGGCTAATTTCCATCAATGACGGAACGTTTCGAAAAGCGTCCTTTTGAATTTTCTCTATACGATTGTCGCTTAGGTCAATTTTCTGAATTTGCGTGTGATCTGCTAGTGCTCCATCGGCAAGCAGGCGAATTCCATTTTCGCCCAGGTCCAATAGGCGAAGCGATTGCAGCGAATTCAGGATCTCCCGAATTTCACTCGCTGTGCTGATCAAATTTCTCCGCATTCTGGTAAAACAAATGGCTATAATTAATTATTCTTCAGGTAGCATTTAAAAGCCGAATTCGGTATTAGCCCTTACCGCAATTCTTCTAGCAGAGGCGATGAGTCAAAGAACATCTTCGGAAAATTCCTCAATTCATTAGAACTTAAATCAACCTTCCGCAACGCTGGAAGATGTGAAAACGATCTCGGATTCACTGTTTGAATAGAATTCGATCTCAAATTCAGCATTTGTAGAGTTTTCAAATTCACAAATGAGCCTTCAGGAAGTGTCTTGAAATTATTGTGTGAGAGGTCAAGGGACTTTAAGGATGTTAGATCTTCACATGCTCGACCAACCGACACTGCATCTTCAAGCTTATTTTTGGAAATTGAGAGTACCTGTGAGCAAGCAGAACAAATACAGACCAAACTGCATAAGAATCGAAACGGTAAACAATTGAATTATTTGGTGTAAATAAGTTCCACCTTAGTCAAGCATTTGCATGTCACACTATTGTTAACTACTCAAATATACAATGATACTTCCATATATTGTTTTCTATTTCTGTCATGCATAAACTGTCACTTTCATTCTTAACATGAATTATTGGTGCTCGTCTAGTCTAACAATAATTCACTCCCTAAAAAGCGTATCATGAACGCTCAAAATATGTGATACAAATCGTTTTTAAGGCCGTAGCACAATATTCTATGTCTGTAAAAATAGTAAAGGTAACGCAGTACTTTAATTATAACGACATTTCTGGACAAAAAGCGCATTTTGAAAATACGATGGGTTCATTAGCATTGAAATTTACTATACAAATATTATTTTGTTTGGAATACGACCTGTGTTAATTATCATACACTGTAATAAAAAATTACCTGCAAAACACGATCCTTTTTTCCGAACTAATTTTCTTTAATTGGTTATGTATATTTTAGTAGTAAATTTTTCGTCTAATTTTACGTTGATTAACCCTATCTAATAATCAAGTATATATAGTCTAATACTTAACTCTTTTTGAATTTGGAAAGCCAAAAACGACCAGATATCAATCATTCCCACTCAACCGGATACACGTACGCAACGCACGTACATACATAACTGACTTGAATGACATAAGTGTGCCTGTAATTCGAATTCCTGGTTATCAGACTTCAGACAAATTTTTAAACCTTATTTGCCCTACCAACCTACAGGGCATTGGTACCTAGCCTATATTTACTTTACGACTCAACGAAATTATGCTGTAAAACATGCACGGTTCACTGATTCTTTCGTTGTATCTGTACAACAAAAACCCTTCTAAAGCTTAACCAGTAGCAAATTACATATAAAAATTGGGGCTTTATAAAGATGTTTCCGAGAGATGAAGATGAGCTTAATTCTTAACACCGACTGACCTCTAATTTGGGAAGTAGAGCAAAACTTCTTCTTTGAATTCTTTCAATTCGATTTCCACTGAAATTTGCGAGCAGCAGGGTTTCCAAAGGTCCAAAAATTCCTTCTGCCAAAGTAACTAAATTAGAGTTTACAAGATGAATCTGCTTCACGGAAGCCATTTGGGCAAAAGCTCCGACGGGCAGTCCAGAAATTTGAGATCCATCGATTCGGATGTGTTTCAGTCGATTTAGACCATTGAATCTGGGTAGAAGGTGTATTTTACTCTTTTCCAGGGTAAAGGCTTCCAACCGCTTCAATCGCTCGATAGAGTCAAACGGGAAATCGACTAGCTTATCTTCTACGATGTATAGTTCTTCGATAGAGTCTTCAAGACCTGCAAAAGCATTTCGGGACAGGGATTCGAGGCCATTATTCCGCAGGAGAAGTCGACCGATCTGCGAAAAAAAATTGCAACATTGGCTTTATTGCAACAAAGGCTGTGCACGGTCAATTTGCTGAAAGTCTAGCGCTGGTATTCAAAATGAACAAAGCATAGCAGCCATTACCATTACCGAATACCCACGTTAATATTGACCGTGAACCCATGCATGCCGGTAACAAGAACTCAGCTAATTAGCCTATCTTTCATCACTTTTGAACGCAAAAGCACTGACCTGATTCAAATTTTACAAGCCATACGGCGTTTCGCCGGCGGACGTACCTGTAGGGCACCAAAGGCTCTGCCTGGGAGGGAGGGCATTTTGTTATTTTCTACAATTAGTTCATCAATGGCTGGCACACTTCGTAGTCGCATCAGGTTCTCGAGAGCCCCGTTGACTCGTTCCAAGTCACTGTGACTACACCTGCATGAAATTGTGGATCTAGATCAAGTTGTTTGCCAAGGCTCCTTCTGTGCTACGNCACTGTGACTACACCTGCATGAAATTGTGGATCTAGATCAAGTTGTTTGCCAAGGCTCCTTCTGTGCTACGAACACTTGCGACGTTTATAGACCGGATGAATGACACAGAGGGGGTTCATATATTTCAGTAGAGTTTAATTGGGAAATTAAGGCTTCTTACCAGACTTGGATCTGTTCATTTCGCCCTCGACATCGGCAGGGCATAATGTCTTCCGGAGGTGGACACTTGCTCCCGTGAACCAGGTACGGGGACCAGCCCAGCAGCGCCCAAATCACCACTAAAAGCAGTCTCATCCTCTTCTGTGTCACATGTCGAATTGAACAAAGAAAGTTAATTAGCTTTTGTTGTTTACTCTACAAAGTATAGCCTTCCTGTAAAATGCGTTGAATTAAGATTTTAAGAATGAATCAGCATTAGCCCAAAACATCTTTGGAGCAGCATTCTTGCGGAGCTATGATTATAATCCGGCCATAGCGCTTAACTATTCCAGTACGACCTATCTTTAAAATGAAACGATGAATCATGTCGACGAGTATCTAGAAAAAAATACTAGCAAATTTGGAAAAATATCCACGTTGTGAATTAAGCTGGTCTTGGCATGACCTTTTCTTGAATTGTAATTATAATTAGAAACCGTAAATGACTGTAGGTAATCATTTTGTATCCAAATATTAAAGCTTTTATTCAATAGGTCTATAGAACTGTCTATGTATATACAATACCGAACAGTAAATTAATTGTTATCCTGTTTATTCTTATCTTAGCGGCGATCATATACATGCAATTTAGACGATAAGGTTCATAACTTTTGGCACGTTTCCTATTAGGTAACAAGAACTAGGTAAAGGAACTTTTTTCTGTGATTTATGTCTAATAAAATTCACAAAATACACAGATTTAGACTGCACAGTGCACATGCGCAGCTATGTAAAAACAAAATTCTAATTTTCAAATGCTGACAAGGTTTGGCTATAAGGAATTATAAATCTGTCAATTGTTATGTTTACAGAATTGAAAGTAGTGCCAGACGATTTAGCTAAATTTCTATTTAACGCTTTAAAACGGAAGTAGGCATTTATTCTGGGAGAAAATGTGTGACACAAGCACAGGAATACAATGGCCTTCATAATTTCAGACCTTATACCAATTGAACGCTTTAAATCAGGGATGGGCTTCATTTTCAAGAAAGCAAACGCTAATCTAAATATTAATGTTTCAATGCTCATTCTATATTCCGATTTATTTGAATACCTTGTGACACAATTATGAGCGTGCACGCAATTAGCCATTCATTGAGTTCATAGCTCAGCACAGTCAGCCCCTAAATTATCGAACAAGAGCATTTAATTCCGGCGACGGATATGACGCTGTCAAAAATACATTTTTATTTGTTGCTTATTAAGAAATTCTCAAATTTTTTACAGCCATGAGAGTACTCAAAGTAGCAAATAACACGTAGTATTTACGTAACTAACAATTATCCTTCCGAATTTACCATTACGAATTAGTTGTATGTAACAAGCCGTGTTTTGCCGTAAACGACTCGGTTCACGGTTCACCGGCTCTTTGTGCTTCTGACCTCTTACCCAGATCAAAATATTTTCGTGAACAACTCCCATAAATTGCAATCTTGTTACAGTCAATATTAGCTAATATTATCAAATTGGTCTTAGCATTGGTAGTGCCGTAATAAAATAATACGCAATCGTAAACTTTCAGTTAAACTTTAATCGTAAACCTAAATCATGTTGGTATTGGTAGGAGCTTTATGTCTGTTTCAGATCGTGAGAAATGCCATCAAACTAATAGTAGCATTGCTTCTATTATGAAATACCATATGAATCGTTAAAATCAACCATGAACTGGGTTGACAGGTTATCTTTAGTGATACGTACTACTGGTACTACACAAGTTTTTCAAGATGACTTAAGGTAATGCTGCATTTTGAAAATCTTAGACAATTTAGCAGCCAAGTATTCGGCATTTAGCTATGTATAGCCTATTAAAGCCTTGGGCATTGGGCAGTTGAATTCTAGGCTAATTATAGCAACTAATTTTTGTCTCATTGGAATGCAAATTTATGCATTAAAAAAGTCCGTAAATAACTTGAATTTATCGCTATTATTTCGTATCTATTAAAATTTGTTTGAGTGCCACTCAAATTGCCAAATACGCACTAAAATAAATCAGCTTAGCATTTCAAGTACCAAGTACGAAACGAAGTAAGCATGTACCTTTATTTTGCATGCCAATTGTTTACAATGAAAAGAGCCATTTGTCATTTCCGCGACAAAAATGCCTTAAATCGTCAAAGTCCTTCTTGAATTCTAAATCATGTAATTACATTTTTATTAAAGAGATTGAAGTACCGCGTCAGAGTCTTACTTTCTGTGACTCTTCTGTGTTAGCGACTCGCTTTCCCGTTTCAGCCCAGTGACTCGAGTTTAGCCGTATTGTTTTAATTTGCTGTTGTCATTTTCCGTCTTATACCGTACTCATTTTCATCAGACAACTTCCTTTGCCAAAGTCATATACGACAGAGACACAGTTATAATGCTGAAAATAAGACTCCTGCTGAACTGCTGACATGGTCATTTCGCGTGCTGCATGGCAGACGGGTATACGCTTTTATGCTTTTGATGACTCTGCGGCTCTTATAACAGGAACTAAATTAAACTCCGTCATAACTGGATTTAGAATATAAGACTGACAGGAAATTATGCCCATTGAAATGCATTCTGTATAAAAAAAAGTCAATATGAGTTTGGCAACGACTTAATTCAGTTCGCAAGTCGTGGTGATTTAGTTTTATACATATAGAAATATTTCTGGCCAAAATTGCGATTTAAACTGGAAAGCTAGATTAACATGTCGCGTTTCGCGGACACCAGTAGTGATCTTAATATTGGATATAGCATCTGAATGCATAACCACGATGAAAGTTTAGAAAATACTAACGTTTTCTGGAGAAAGTCATTACGGATGTTCTCCCATGCACAATGGTTGCTTTCTTTAGAAAAGCAAAAGCATATAAAATTGCAGTTTGCGGCTAACAAGTGTGGCATCAATTGTTTAGCTTATTTTATCAGCACTAGTATATATCCAACCGCAAACCGCAACCATAATATTCGGGGTAACGGAAACTGACTGCATTATTTGAGGTTTGTAAAATAAATTTTAATGCGAAGCATCAGAGCAATCAATTTTAAGGAGTTTTTAAATCAACACTGAATTTGAGCTTACCTATTATTAATTCCAAAATTATTTGCACGATAAAATATACTTCCAAGTAACGCTATTGCAATTGACCACAAAAAAATTTTCGAGCCGAAGTAGCATTGCAACTGTTCGCTCCAATGTTTAGAAAAATTCACAAAATGGTGCACGAAGTAAAATTATATTTCGTAGGTGATTTGTGATTTCCCAATAACTTATCCTCTTGTCCTTTTACACAATCCAATTCCAATGGCGAATTCTAATTGCATCTTGCACTTTCGAAATGAGTTCATATAACGTGGAGATGCACACTAAACTTGTTAGTAATTTTTCACAATCAACGCCACAATTTGATATAGCGGAACAAACAATAAAATGCAAGCTTTCACTTTAAAATGAACTTTTTGATTTGCCCAATGGTATCATTTAATGTTGACCACTTCCATAAGCGTTCCGGCACACTTGATAGGATTGGACTAGTCCCTTAATTACCAAGAACGTCTGTTTTCTAAAATTTGAAATATCAATTACGTAAATTTTTGCTACAAATCCTCGATATTTTCTGCAGTGAATATTGTTGCGTCTGCTCAGTTAAAAGTTTTAAACACAATTGGACATTAATTTTTGACTTCTCATTTCAAATAATGCTTCAACTCTATTTCATTCATTACGACGTTGTTGGTTTATAAGAATAGCGTTATTTTCACTCCCAAAACTTAAGTTCGTATTTACCTATGCTAAAGGGGACGAGCGCAGGTGTAGAAGCAAAAGTTAACGTGTGGAAGGGTACTGCAGTGTGTCTTCTTTTTGCCATAATGCCTTATAAATCCATTGTTTATTCTTAGTCCAAGTTTTGTGTGCTTCAGTCGTAGATTAGGACCCATTGTTAAGACCCCTGTCTTTCTTTGCGAATTCTGCTGAGAGTTCATTTTAAGTTTTTGATTCTCTCTGCAATCAGAGTGGTAGCCGACGCCCCTGTTCCGCCCTAGTTTCTCAGCCGAGAATTTATTAAAAGTACCCACAGTTCATGGCAAAGGATCAACCTGTGCTTAGCGTTCGCTTTGCTATTACGATTAGTTCTAATGGAAAATTTGATGATGCGTTTTTTTATGAGTTGTTTACCTGATGCCTCATTTAGTTTGCACGTTGTGATGTGATATGGGCTTAGGATGGATGGGTGGCATCAGTACATTGTTTGACAAATTATTTGAACGATAAAACAAAATGATACACATAACACCGCCCATTAATTTTGAAATTTAACTGTCGCAAAAATGCCTTGGTATGAAGAGCTTTAATTGATCTTGCGATAACCAAACATAACTGTGTAGAATTAAATACGATGACCAGTGAGGTCAAATCCCACAGTTCGCCCGATGAAGCATACCTACCTATCTTGTTTTACACGAAAATGTATGTATTTAACACACAGCTTGTGAGCACAGCTTTAAAATAGTAATTTGGACCATTGCACGTCTAACATCTTCGAATTTTTAGATTAAGAATGCCCAGAATTCGGATTTTCGCAGCGTTTTCCATGCCTGGACGAGCTAATGTTGCTGCGGCTTTGTATTTTGATAAAACATTTTCGAGATTTTTGTTTTCCAGTTAAATGCTATAGAATGAGTCAGGTATTAGTCAAAATGACGGTAAAGTCAAAAATATAGGTGCTACTGATATCCAAATTTGCTAATTACAGATGCCTGTTTCACGGTGCAAAAACAAATTAGCTGAATATTCCTTCTTAGAATAGTACCCTTCGATCTCGCTTGCTCAAGATTTCTATAATTACATCGAACCATTGTATTTACGTCACATGAGCGAGCAAATGCTCAATTTTTACCAATTCGACTGAAATATTTGAATGAATGGAAGCTAAGAGAAAATACAGAGGTTTTAAGATACAAATGAATTAGGTACAATTATTTTTCAAAAAGTCAGCAATTATATTATTCGACTGCCTGTCATTAGGCATTTAACTCAGCACTTGTCATCGTCACTCAATGCGACATGCGACGACCCAAGTGGTGCTTTGACAAGCTGCGTATAGTCTTGTGGCAAGAAGGGGTGAATTGAAAACAGGATGACAATGACATAAATAATACGAACAGAGACGATTAGATGAGTTGCTGACGCTTTACTACTTTGACACTCTTTTATTTATTGTAAGTACTCGTTCTTGTCTTCTGACTTTTCAGCTCCCTTGACTCTTAGTCATTTACGATTAGTACCTTTTCTAGTAACGTTTTTACCACGAAAGTTGAAGACTAATTAACGGCATGTGACATGATGATCTGATGAACGGAACGAAGAGAAAATCACGATGTTGAGTCTGACTCACGGAGTTTGAGTGCCTGTTGTGTGACTTAATTTATTTAAAGTATATCCGCGTCCCATAAATTATGTATAAAATGCGTGACAATTTTACGACTGGAATAAGAGTCCAGGCGCCTAAACATACTTACACGAACAAAACTGGTACCTAACTAAAGTTTAGAAGCTACAAGCAGCAATATATTCAAACGTTTCAATAATTCGAGAAAATTCCCAAAGCTAGGTACTATATATGTATAACAATCTAACACGAGTTTTTGATGTAATAATTTTTTTTTTGACCAAGCGATTATAAATTGTGGAAACGGCCGGAGGAGGAATTGAAAATGCAAATAATAATATTGTACTTTCTACCTAATAAGAATACCATTTTCTTTAAAAAAACACGATTATTTTGAAACAGTAGAGAACAAAAGAACCCAATCCATACACTGAAGTTTGTAGCATGGTAGAGGTTTAAAACCCCAATTCAAATATATTATATTTTTTGATGAATGAGCGAAACTGAAGATGAGTTCAAGGCTTCAAGCTGAGACTTAGCCCTTACAGGATGAATGGCCCCTTGTATTACCAAAACGGTAGTTTATGTTTCGGTAGCCTGAGGGTTGCATTTTTGAATCGGAAAGTTTAGAATTCAAGTAGCGGTATTTTCTGGAAGGTCGTTTAGGATTCAATAATTTCTTTAAATTTGCAGAAAAATCATCAAGGGAAAGGCAAGGAAACCACCGTACGAAAGTTTTGATTTTTCACTGTAATATTATTTTAGTGATTAATTGATGCTTGATTTGGCATTTACTTTAAGCTAAAATAATAGTCAATATTATATTTTTCTTTCTATACAGAAACGCAAATCTCTAGCAAGCTGACAATCTGATTTTCCGACAATGTCAGGCGCTGCATCCAGTAAGCTCATGGTCATTGCCAACAAGGAGACAACAAATCAAAAACCATGTGATGCTACATATAAAGTTTGGATTATTATTGTTCCGTGATTTTCTGGCGACAATGGAAATTTTGGAAGGTATTGGCTACTGGCTACCGATTATATTCGGGCAATTTTTTCCATGTGCCCAACACCTATCCTTATCTCTAAGCTGAATTGATAATCT
>VNWX01001072.1:0-16735 GCA_009869905.1 Ceratophysella communis
CGAGACATGAAGAAGCTTGAAATTAAGCTCTAACGCTACTTTGAGTCATTTTCGGTTGGCCATTCGATCCCTTGGGCATGCTCCGCAATTTGTCACCTCTTGCCTCTACCCTGCCATCCATGTGGAACGTCTCACTCGTGAAGGATTCATTAATTACTGGAACACGAAGGGGGTGACTCGGGAACGGTTTATGTCAGTCGTTATCAGGGCCTGCGTGGGATAATTTCAGCATAATTAGAGCATCTAACATTACGTATGAAGCTTTAACACCTCGTTAAAACCCAAATTAATGATCTGTGATAACACCCGTTTAGTAACCCTAGAAGCACTGGTCTCTTATGCGATCTGCGCCAGGCTAAAATTAGGACATCCATGATTGGAAATTGGAATATTGAGCCAAGGCGTGGTCGTAGCATCCCCAACGCCCTGTTAAGTGTTCCCATGTTCCCAAAGGCGCGTCCTCAATAAAACGCAAGTCTGCGAACAATGAATCTGTTGATACAATAAAGTATGAAAAACGCTTGGCTATGAAAAGAATTGAGAAGAAATAGAACGGTAGCCCTCTCTGCGTCAACACGGTTGAATAATTAGAGCATCTAACGTTACGTATGAAGCTTTAACACCTCGTTAAAACCCAAATTAATGATCTTTGATAACACCCGTTTAGCAATATTAGCAGGACGGTCTCCTATGCGATCTGCGCCAGGCTAAAATTAGGACATCCATGATTGGAAATTGGAATATTGAACCAAGGCGTGGTCGTAACATCCCCACCGCCCTGTTAAGTGTTCCCATGTTCCCAAAGGCGCGTCCTCAATAAAACGCAAGTCTGCGAACAATGAATCTGTTGATACAATAAAGTATGAAAACGCTGGGCTATGAAAAGAATTGAGAAGAAATAGAACGGTAGCCCTCTCTGCGTCAACACGGTTGGCCACTTTGTTTCACATTTATTTCATTCTGGGTATGGGCCATTCATCGGTTTGGACAGTTTTCGTTGTCAGGCTCTTTAGAAATAGATTTGGCGTGATGGACTCAACAAAGCCCACCCATGGGCTTACTAACGGACATTGTAAAGGAGTCTCAGCATGACGAGAAGCAGTGAACAGCTCTCTCCAATAATCGATTTCTCGACAATTCGTTCGCCGGGCATTTTGATCTTTGGTAACTGTGCGCCTCCGGAAATGTTCGTATCAATTCGAAAAAATTTAAGATAAGGTGAAATATGCATATTCGAAAGCTTAGACTCTGAATGATGCCTTTACCCAAATGTCCAAAATGTCTCCGCGAAAATGACCAAGAACGCACTAATCCACCATCGCTACCTTTAACAATAAAAAAGTTTCAGACCTACTTTAGGACCTCAGTCAGTTATGACACAATGGAGTATAACATAACATTATGATGCTTCGTGAATAGTCCCCAAATCAACTACTATTATCAGCAGCTTACAAATCCGCTCAAAAAATTTTCTCGACATTGCACAAAAATGAGAAATGAGTGGTTTTAACGGAATTACGAATACCTATAGATAGCTTAAGATTTCTAGGTTTTTACCTAAAAAAGTTGCTTGTTGTTGTAGAGTTGTTGTAGAGTCATCAGTAGTGTTCCAAATAAATCCTCTCCTGTCTTTTGGCTAAAATGGATGAGTCTCATTAGGAAAACAAGAAGAGATTTTCAAAACTTTTTAAAGAGGGTTGGAGAAGTGGGAATTCTTGACGGGACATGGGGCTTCGGCTTCGACAGGGTTTGATAAAGTGTATTAGTCTTAAATGTCATGTTTTTCGTTCGAATATTTTCAGAATATACTAGCAGCTTTAAATATAATTAAATTTCAATTGGCAAATTGAGCGAAATTTTTAATATGATGCATTTTAAACCTGTAGAAATGCCAGAATTTTGCGTCAATTCTGATCTGACTTGGCCTATACCGACCGTACTAATTTGAACCTGAAACTTGAAAATTAACCCCTTCCCCCCAACGCATCATTCTTTGCTAAAATAATGAAAAATGATGCTCGGAGTACTTATAGGGATCTTGTAAAATCGTAGAAAGGCTTGAAAAATTCCCCTTCTGAACTCCATATAAAATGCCCAAGTAAAGGATTCCAGTTGAGAAGTTTCGACATGAAAAAAGACACAAGCAGCTGGATACTAGCAGCTTTAAATATAATTAAATTTCAATTGGCAAATTGAGCGAAATTTTTAATATGATGCATTTTAAACCTGTAGAAATGCCAGAATTTTGCGTCAATTCTGATCTGACTTGGGCTATACCGACCGTACTAATTTGAACCTGAAACTTGAAAATTAACCCCTTCCCCCCAACGCATCATTCTTTGCTGAAATAATGAAAAATGATGCTTGGAGTACTTATAGGGATCTTGTAAAATCGTAGAAAGGCTTGAAAAATTCCCCTTCTACACTCCATATAAAATGCCCAAGTAAAGGATTCCAGTTAAGAAGTTTAGACATGAAAAAAGATACAAGCAGCTGGTGCAGTTTATCCCAGTTTCTAAGTTTGGAAGTTTGAGACAAGTTGGAAAGATTTACTAAAGAACTAATTCCTTGTAACGTTGGAGGTATCTCTTTGCCTTATTTCGCTTCATCCTCTCGGGAAACTCGGTGGTCGTCTCTTGTCAAACACACGGGCGTCACCTCTTCAAAGAGGTATTCTGTTCAGTTCTAGGGCTACTTAAAATCCTAATCAGACGGACACGGAGAAGTTTTAAAAAGTATTATTTGTTACTCCTTTTTTGATGATCGCTTGTAATCCCGAATCCATCCAAAGGCTTTGATGATTTTGGTATAAGTGTACTGATACGGGCTGAGATCTCCGGATCGCATGGGTAGATACTTCTATCCTTGATCGCATATTCGGATGTTCATGCTGGCGGAACTGATCTGCGTTCGGTAGATCGCACGCAGCATTCAAACCGGTCACTGCGGCACAGCACCGATCCCGTTAATACTGTGTACTTAGCTACAAGGCGGGAGGTAAATTGAAGATGAGCATTACACAGATACAAGATTAATCTCATGACAATGAACCACTGAAAGACACTAAATGTGGCACGCCGACGCACTAATAATTTTATACTGTCAGGTGTACTGCATCCGCAGCAAGTCGTGCTTCGTGCCTCAGGAATCATTTATTAGAGACTATTTACTTGAATTCAATTATCAGCTCTTTATTGTGCTCAGGTAATTCATTAATCACGACCAGTTTAGGTAGCATTTAGGACAAAATAATGCCTGATTTTCGGGTGAGGTCTGGCAGATGAGTCTCTCCACTACATAATTCGCACGCGGTATAGCTTGTTTGATAGAAAATGGAAGATACGCGTACAGACAATGCAAAGATCAACTTTGGCGTGAACAGGAAAATTTATAGTTATTATCATGGAATTGTGTTGTAATGTTGTAAACATAGAAGTAATTGCGTGTGGTATGGGTATCTCTGGACTTAAATATACACACCACGAATTTGTACGCCGAGATATATGGTCTGGTTATACTATGCCTTACGCCCGTCGTCAGTGGCGTTATAGTAAGCTCCGATTTTCCATGCTTCTGACTTACCCTCCCTGTCTTGTCTTCAGCGGATGTTAATGACTCGTGAAGGAAAGTGTGAAAAAAATTACTCACTACGGAAGATGAAGAAGGTTTTGCTTGTCTTTGAAGTTGAACATGAGAGTGAGATGATAGACCATTGGGAATTCCAAATACAGGCTTCTGCTCGGCTTTCAGATATTTCTTCGGGTGTGCAAATTAAAACTAAATATGTGCATTTTTCGAGCAAATAAATTGTTTTTACATTTTTAATTAAAATTGTAGTTTTAAAATATGACACTTTCTAGAACTTTCGTAATACGAGTTTGTACCCCTGATGCGAAATTGATGAACGAAGGCAGATCAATGGCGTCTTGCCGTGTGATCATTTCGTCCAGCAGATATTTTGCTAAACCGTAACCTGACTTTGTAGCATTAAGACTGCGCCGTGTATTGTTTATAAACTTCTGAGTATCAAAATGTCGTCTAGCGCAAGATTTGAATCCGTATCGATGCCATGAAAAATGTGAGCAAACCATTCCCGGAAAATTTAACCAATCTTTTAAAATTGCGAATCAATATCGACGGTCAAACCTGGTCACCTGTTACATTGTTATCTACGGATTGTAGCAATTTATCGACAAATTGACGCTTAGAACTACATAGCGCGTAAACATACCTAATATATAATTAAGTATACGATCAGCGACTACGCGTGATTAGTCTGGAGCTCAGCGTAGTTTACTACTACTCATTTTTTCCGAAGATGCAGACGGAAGATCAGTCAGGAGGATTCCTTGAGATCTCCTCATCTCAAGGCACAATCCCTCGCCTCCGCTCCGAGTGTGCTGAACTGAGCAGCAGATCTGCTCCTGCTCCCGTGCTCATCTTCGAACCAAGTTGTCTTCTGTTGTGACTAAGAATAGCTAAGAGAAGAGCAGGAAAATGATCAATGTTTACAGGATATAACAAAGTATTCTGAGGGCGTGAAAAGTTCAACACTGGCATTTGAACCTCTTTTTTTATGTCTTTCAAACATTTACAATATAAATGAGTTTGCGAGTCGTCGTCGTCGTCTGTTCGATCTGGAAAGTACAAATCATACACAAAGCTCTTCCTTCTGTCTGTCTGGCTCTGCTTAGCGAGATTTAAAGATTCAAATGAGATATTCGTCTTATTCCTTTTTGGCGTTGGCAGCTCACAGAACTGCATTACTAAAAGCTCATGTCATAATGTTCTGGAAGAAGACAGGCTCTACTTAAATTGAAATTAATCAATGGACCACCGTAATGCATGTATCGGGATTGTCAAACGGAGGATTCTATGATCGCATACTGTTATGATCCTGGCAAAGTACCTACATAAAAGTCCAAGCTGGTCTAGCGATATAAATATCCAAGCCAACGATCTTGTAATTGCAATTCTCCCGTCAAATGATCAGCAAAATACCCGATTGGAATTGGAATAGGGTCTATCTTTGTGCAAATATGTACAAATGGTAAAACAGCCTAGAAGCTCGGAATTTCCGAAGCCAGAACTTCGACCCCTCCCTTTGGAACCCGCATGCATTTAATAAATATTGAATTAAATGGAGTGGAAATGGGTGTGGCGTTCTCCCACTACGCGACGCCTATTACATAAAATATAATAGTGCTGAGAGTCACGTATAAAAATGAAATTCATATTCAAGTGCCGTGACGCCTAATATAACACATACGTGAAGCCAAAAGGGCGGATGGTACGACATATTCAGGGTACCTACATCATAGTCGAAAGGTTTATCTATATTAAGCTATGATATGGCGTAGTATTCATACTGCAGAAAGTCCTAGCTAGAAAATAATCGAAATTGGTTTGTTTGGAAAGAAAACATGGTTGAAAGAGTAGCAGCAGCGCAAGGGTTCTTCTATAGAATTCCCGGTTGAAAATATATATTAAGTTTCAAATATCTCGAGGCTACAGGCAGGCGTGTGATAGTATTGTTATGTAAAGAGAAAGGCATTAGGCTGGAAAATGACTTTTTCCGCTAGGGCTAAGATAAATACCAAAAACTAGTTTAACTTTCACTTGAGGCAGAGGCTATAAGCTAAGGTCAGACCAAACGCGTAAAATTCTGAGGATTCCCTGACCCCAGGCCAGCAACTATTATACAATTGTTCAATGTTTAGCTTGGGCATTTAATTGGGTTTTCAGGTTCTTAGCTGAACATTTGAGGTTTTATGAGCTTCAGCTATAAAAATAAATACTGCCCGCTGACTTTCATTGTTGCTTTAAAAATGTGATACCTACTCGGATGATATTAGTCTAGACTTGGATCTTTGCTCTCGTTTAGTGCCAAAATGCTTCCAATAATAATATTTGTTCTACTGCGAAGCGCACCACCACAGAATAAACACTAAATATTGAATACCTACGACTTTCTCTGAATTGAAGCTCCCAATGCGATTTGCAGCGTGTGGGCGCATGCATTTTGGATCAACATTCCATGAACACTATGTAAATAATAAATACGACACTAAATCGCGGGCCTATTAAATAATAGTTAATCTCTTGTCTCATTATTAGTAAGTAATCGGTTACACGGAGTTTATTATTATGGTTTAAATAAATAAGTAAAATTTTACATCGTGATCGTAAATTTACATAAATTACATTCATACTGCACATTTGCCTTGCCTACTTTACACGAATACATACAATGATTTGATTGGTATACTTACATAATATAAAGCTTAACTAAATTAAATTAAAATTATTGAGATATGGAAACTGTACATTTATTTATATAAATACTGTGCCGGTAGGGAAATCCAATTTAATGCAGCCATTAAATCATACATTTCATTACATGGAGGGTTTTATTACAAAATTAAGGTTAGTGCGTACAATGTACGGTGCATTTCGTAGCTGGTTGGGGTAAGGGAGATTTTATTAAGGTAGTGCGAGTTTAAGCGTTTAGCGTATTAGCTCAAATTCAAGAATCATTGCTGTCAACCCGAGTGCGATGCGCTAAGCTGTTTGGTAATTGCAGTATTTAAATAAACATATTTGAGTTTTAAATAAATCGTATTTTAAAGCTGCATTTCAGGGCTGAATTGAATTTAGACTAACGCGTAGGTGTGCGATTTTAAGTCATGAGCTGCTTGAATTTGCGTAGAATGACCTGAACAATGGCTTTTGAAATTAATACCGTTTTCAAGCGCCAATTTTAAATTTGTAATGCAATCTTAATGAGAAACTTGCCACTTTAATAGCGAATGCGGTCAAGCCCTCCAAATACTTCGAGTTTACTAGAATCCGTTGCCTTTGTTACATTCCGAAACCCTTGGAGAAAGCCCTGACTGAAGTACTTTACGGTTTGGTTACAATTACAAATTAGTTGTGTCATGACTTTGAAGGTTTGTATTTGATTTTTGGGTTAGTTGAGCTCAACTGAAGATAACTGGGGTTTAGCTTCCAGCCTAACCTTGTCTACGACGAGCGAGCTGAGGTTTTTGTGCGGAAAGGGGGGATGTTCGCTGTCGAGCACAATGGTCCGTAGCTGAAGCATATGGATAGGATAAAGTTTTGTTTTAACAAACTAACAGTTTGTTCTCTTCTCCTATCTTCCTCTATTTGAACGCCGTATATTATCAAGTATGCTTGAGTTGAGGCGTGTGGGAAAGTAACAAATGGTACTGGAGGCCTTCGGCTTCGACTCAAAATGAAATATATTTGTAAAAAAAAGACGGCCCATTTCAAAGAACAAAGAATAGAGGAAGAAGACAAGAGGAAAAACGGTTGAATAGCTCTATTTTGCATTGCGTCGGCTTCAATTCGAATAAAACGAGTTTAACTCACTCAACGTTAAAATTGCTTCTGTTTCAATTCTAGGGCTTTCTCTGTTGAGCTGGGAAAACTGTACGGTTGAATTTAATTGCGTTTCATTTGTGCTTTCAATGTCCAGCTAGGTTAGATGAATTGCGGACATACACTACAAAATTTAGCAAAGAAACTGATTTGGTCACTTAGGAAAAATGAAGTGCTGAAAAAATGATCAAAACGCGCATTCAAATGGGAAAATTTGAATTAAAACTGGCTCAGGTTATTAGCTTCTACGGACATGGCTTGCAATTTTCGAATATTTAAAATTCAAACGCTGAATTCAAGCGCTGTTCTACTTCAAATTCTTCAGCTATTTTTATCACAAAGATATTCAACTGTCTGTGCTCCTACTTTCTAAACAAAGGAATGAATTCTTGAAGAAGCTCGTGTCGACAAATTGTTCTCATTGTTTCGGTTTCACTTTAGAAAAAGAACATTTCTCTTCCGGTCGCGTGTTGCGCTGTGCGGGTTGAATATAAGCCCTATTTTAAGCATTTGCGTTTGCATTTTAGAATATCTTAAATACCAGGTCTAAGCATTTACACTTTTACAGCGAATTGTATTTACAGCGATATTTTACAAATTATTCTGGCATACAATGTATGTATTTAATGTATACTGATAAATTGATTAACCGGTTGAAATGAACATGAATTAGCACACTAATGAAGATGACTACCATATATAACGTACAGCTTTCTGTCTCCGATTTTAATTGGAATAGTAGGATCTATATGCGGAAGCATTTCTAAATGCAAGATGATGATGATGAGCCGGCGGACTTCCTTCTGCCCCAACTGAATATAATTCCGAATGTCGAGAGGAAGATGAGCCTGAGCCATTCGGAGACTCGAACCCAATCGGACTACCACTATTGTTATTATTACTGCCGCTGTTTCCATTTGGATTATTACTACTGCCCGCTGGGGCTCCGCCGCCGGGCCTCGTCGTGACCTCATGCTGAGCCCCCTGGTGAAGAGAGTGCTGGTGTTGGTGATTCTCGTTGCTGTTATTGGCCGAGGTCATGGAGGAATACCAAGACGCCCGGGCTCCCAAGTACTGCTGCTGCTGAGCATCACCGCACCATGGTCATGGCCATGCCTTCACTCATCATCGGAAGGTCATGGGTCATCGGGGCGTAATGGCAATAGCTGTTTGTGGGGGCATACATCCCAGCGGAATTTACCAAGTGACTTCGGGACCCGAAACCGCTCATTGGATGGTGATGAAGGTTATTGTGATGGAGTGAGTGAAAGTTGGAGGTGTCCATTTGATCACGACTGGAACCAGTGACCAGACTGTCTACGCTGAACGGGTTCATCTGCGCATGAAGCGGGGAAGGGTCTAAGGGACTGCAGTTGTGGTCAATCGGAGATCCAGCTGGAGAAAGTCCCATTACACTGGACACTGATACAGTGGTTCCGCCGCCAACTACAACGACTTCCGTCTTATCCACGGCATCGAAGCGGTGGTGCTGATGATTGTGGAATTTCCCCGTACCGGTCGGTGTCGTCGAACTAGCACGGGATGAGCCTGATCCAGCAGATGACCCGCCAGACCCAAATAACTTTGATGGAGTGCAGTCCGCCCCTAATGAGTTGCCACCACCCGTACCCGCACCGTCCACTTTCATGTCCAGGGGCTCAGCTTTGATGAGCGGGGAAGATCCGTTTCGATTGATAATGTGAACTGGACCTGATCCGGAATTGTGATTGGAATGGAGACGGGGATGATGATCTGGCGGGGAAGCCGCCGCGGCATGATTCGTATTAATATTGATAACAATGTTGTTATTGTTGCTGTGGGCATGGTGGTGATGGTGGTGGAGGGATGGGGTTTGGTGGAGTCCTTGCTTTGATGCCATCAAGGAAGCGTGGTGTCTCGAGCCGTGGAGGTCAGAGGCAGTGGGACTTACTTGGGAATTCAGCGTGGTGCGCTCATTGCAACCGTTGGTAGTGTTATGCGATGGAATTCGTTTACCTGACTCATCTTTCAGTTCCTTGTTCGAATCTTTCTTTTTAAATCTTCGGCGACGTCGAAGGTAGGACCCATTGTCGAACATGTTGTAGGAATCGGGGTCTAGTGTCCAGTAGCTTCCTGTTAAATATCATGAAATATTCATATTTCAATTTTTGGACCAATAATGGAGCTGTTGAAAATTGTATTAACTGGGGCAATGCAAATTCAGGAAAAATTGATTACGTCTATGCGGTATGGTGTCTAGTCAACTTGTGGAGTGGCAAGACAAATGTTTTGCTAATAATTCATGAATTAGGGCAAAATTTTGGCTTTCGAAGCGAAAAATTAAAATGAATTTCGGCCGTTTACAATCTAATTTATTTCTGTTACAGAGCCGACACGAGAACATTAACGCGGTACCGCAATCGAATAAATTCTTACAAAATTTAATAACAATTCCATATTTTTAACGTTAACATAGGATGACCAAATGTAATGTTTGACATGAACATTAAGCCCTTAAATTTTGGAATTTTGATAGCCGAAAATCTGTATCCAAAGACATTATTCTTGATGAGCAAAACAGGATTTTGGAAACAGTATCTGCGTAGCAAAATGTCGAATATGTGGACTTTAAATGAAAATTTTGATTTATTTATATTCCTACTGACTTTGGCTATGCAGTGGCTATGGCTAAACAGCTATACTACGCTAAATTCTTTTATCGTCTAACATATTCGAAAATGTTTGCCGATTGCGCCCAAAAAGCGCAATAAAACTAGAAATAATAAAATATCAACCTTTTAACTGACCTTTTCCAGGTTTCTTATCATCCCGTGCCACTTTAACAAAACACTCATTTAGACTTAAATTGTGCCGTATGGAATTCTGCCAGCCTTGCTTATTCTCCCGGTAGTACGGAAATCTTTCCATGATAAATTGATAGATTCCATTGAGCGTGATTTTCTTATCCGGAGCATTCTGAACAGCCATGGCTATGAGGGCAATGTAAGAATACGGCGGACTTCACCATATCCTTCCCACCGCTGCCTTGCTGCGTCCCTGGATAATGAGCCGCGGCATAAGGGCCATAACGGCTCATAGCCGAGTATTGTTCATAAGGATACGCCGAAGTGGTCATGCCACCCGCCATCGGCTGTAATGCTGGGGAATACGAGCTGGGATGCCGGTAGTAGGCGTTTTGATCTCCAAATATTGTATGCATAATTGCAAACTTCACTGCATACCAATAAATTCACTAATAGTTTATATGTTCTTTTTCTGTATTATTGTTTTTACAAACAGAGCTTATCGTTTATGAGTTTTGCAAAAGCTCTTATGTTAATAAGGTTCTAAAAACTTGGGTTTTCATTGAAAACAAACGGAGATTTGATGAATAAATAAACAAGGAGCCCAAATCGGTCCACACTTTTGCACCCACGCTTGATTTCTTAATGTTAAATCAATATCACGTAAATCTGTTGCGGCAAGTCTCAGAAAATGCCTTCAAAAAATTCCACTTGTTATTCTATTATTCAAACTCCAGTGTTTTTGATCCTATTCTGTTTTCTCAACATACTCAAAGCTTATTATGAAAACAGATGGTCCTTTCTTTTCATCACTACTACATGGCTTGCAACGTAGAGTCACAATAACAAAGTTTTTTCCTCTCTCTCTCTCCCCAAAAACTAATAAAAACACACACGAAGTCCGAATTATACACGGGCAAAGGGATAAGATCAACAATCAAGAGCGTCCCAAAAAATGCTGGAGAGTTAGTATAGGAAAATTATTTTCTTCGAACAAGACACACGGTCCGGGTTGTGCTTTGTGCTGTCTTGGAATGAACCTCAACGCCCAATGTTTGTATTTGAGTGAAAGAGATCTATTATGAATGAAAGAGAGCTTCTATGCTCTGTTCTGTACCCACACAGAGACGAGTTGCCTTCTTTATTTTGAGCATTTAACCCTAAACAAGCGTCTGGGAGGTTTCAAAGATGAGAAAGATTTTTTGGGATGGCTTGGCTTATGGCAGAGGAAGAAGATCCATGGTATTAGGTATTGCTGCAGAGATGAAGCTTCGTTCGGGAGAATGCTACAGAAGCCCGGTATTCACGGGTAGGGCTCTGTTGATGTTGCGGATAGGCTGGTACTCAACCGGAAACTCCCAACCTTCTGCAACTCCCTCCGGCCAATCCCAGCCTCCCCTCTGCTCCCTCGCCTATCTCAACCAGACCATCGATTTTGACAGCCATCCAAAAAGACGGCCACAGGAGGACACGGGACCTGCACCACCACCGGGCCTCTGAACCTTGAACCCTGCTTTGTCAACTCATAACGAGGGGCGGTGGGTGCTTGTCAACAAGTCGTCGGATATTTGATAATCGGGTTGGAGAAATAAACATTGCTCTACAGGGCACTGGTCCTGGGCCATAAGCTCCATAAGAATGCATGGAGAAAGTTGACTTTCACCTGCAGGTGCAAACGGCCAGGAATATCAGATAGGTATATGTAAAAGCGTGAATGGGACTCTGTAGGCTTGTCGATTACAATCTGTTGGTTGCACATAGTAAATTAAACGCATGCATGGGATAACGATTATCGTATGTTAGCCGATATAGCATGATTAAAAATTAAATTTGATATTTAAATTTGATCAATAAGCTATATGGTACGGTTAAAATGATTACTTCGGAACTGAAATTGAGCTCGGAAATCGCCTCACAATCCCCATTTTGAAATAAGTTTAGAAGCCATGCCAGGAATAATAACTTTTTCACTCTCACTTTCAATTATCCATTATCCCCTCTCCCGTCTTATATCCATCCTTCCATAGAGTATAGTGTGTGCTCAAGTACTTTGGGAGTGTTAGAATAACCAGGAAGTTAGTCTGCTGCAAATACCCGGGTCTCCAATATCGTGTTAAAGAGAGAATGCATTTGGGATCCTTCATATCAAAAGTCTGCTCAAAAGCACACACACTTCCAAGTATGTATTTCATCTTTTTCCAGAAGTGCAGGGTCCAAGGCTCAGAATCAGAGCACACAATGCTGAAAATAAGCCACGTAGTATAATATCGTTCTGCATTCAGGTTTTAACCCCCAAAAAAGAGATTAGCCGTTCCCCTTTTAGGAGAAAAGAGACGGAAAAAGAGCTTGCTACTTCAAATTGAGCAAACAAATTCAAGTATTACAATTTTCACGGCTTCTCGCACCCCATGAAATAACAATGCATTCATAGGATGATGATAACTTTGGTACACCACAAAAGCAGAGGGGAGAGCTACTATGGCAAAAGATGAACTTCCCTTCCAAGCCAATTCAATGATCCCTCTTTTCATCTACCCCAGTACAATTGAAACTGCTCTTTCCGTTTATTCAATATTGGTCTATGTCGAAGCCATCCGAAGAGCTTCAATTCCATCAATCTGCACTGCAGTCTGCCTCACGTTTACGTGATCTACCGTGCAATTTTATATAATTTTGATACTCTATCCGCATCATTGCTGCTCTGCTCCGCAAAGCTTTTGATTAGGTCTACTTACAGCAAAGGCGATCTTTTCTTTCTAAGCTATACAAACTGCTTGGCTGATGGATGCAAGCATGCGCCTTGAGCTGGAATTAACGCAAGTGGATTCATATTTGCAGGAATTTAACCAGTAAATTAAATCAGGATCGTACATGCAATTGGTGCATTTGTGGAAATTTAGGCCGCTTAAATTTATAAAATACTATTATGAACTTCCGTTTTTAATGCAGACCACTGGAATCACAGTTCATAACATCGCTTCAAGCTCTACTGACTGAATTAAATGGACCAATGGCAGAATATTTTTGCTGAATGCATTTGTTTGCCGAATTACAGAATTTTTAAAAGCTTGCATAACGGTATTTTAAAGGTGTTTTACGCAAATAAAATTTTGTGAAAGCCTTAAATCGCAACACGTACATCCGAATTACGTTTGTCAATGCATACTGGTAGTATATGGTTTCGGTATTAACTACCAAGACACAAAATGTGCGAAGGCTTGTACGCCGCGCATAACAAACGAGCTGTTATAGCAATAATGTCGTTAATTCGTTCCGTATGGGTGTCGCATGGGTTTGAAAGGTTAAAAGCGGAAGCGAAACGAAATCTTTACAGATCACTGGTCATTGAGTTAGCTAGGACTCTGAGGGAACGGACCCTTTTAGGGCTTTACGGCTAAAGACCGGAACGGAAATCAGATGTCAAGTGCCGCACTCCGGGTGGGACACCCTCAAAGACTAAAAGGAAGATTTAAGGCTTTTATTTCCAGAATGAAGTGATCAAGTTGCTCTCGGAAGCCCGTCACCAGCCACAGTTCCCAACACAGGGTTTCCGACTTAAGTCACTGGTACATTCCTCATTTCAAGATTTAAAAGACTCCCTGCCGACTGAGAACTTCATTTTCAAAGGAGCAAAGTGTCACCATGTCATTGTTCCGGAGATGCTACTGTTATATGTTACACAGTGCCAGCAAATCTACTCTGAATGATTCAATGAAGCAAATGCGCTAACAATGTGTCACGAATCATTAGGCCGCTGAACAATGTCACTCGTCTACAAACCTATTAGTAAAGACCCGTCAAATTCGTCATCAGAACCATTTGTAAGCCGTCATGGTTTTTTGGAGTTGTCAGCTTTTTAATTTTTACTGTCCAACTTTCATGTCAAAGCTCCCTCAACTCAGCAGTATGAAGTTTCATGTCTCTCTTCACTTAATGGATTTTTCTTTCAAGCAGTATCTCAGGTTTCCAGAACTATGTTCGGAAAACAAAAACCTGAGCCATATCTCGATAAGTATAGGCGGAAACTAACCGCATAGCATACCGGGTTCTGAAAACGACGCCAGTTGACAGCGCCTGGACAGGAATAATAAGGATAATGCAAAATAGATCGTATTTGCTTTGAGGGCAGGATCCAAGTTCATGCTACCGTGTGATTGGAAATTCGGAAATGTTTCTCTCAATTGAGTAATCCGGGGCTCGCGGCAGTAGCGTTCTACGCCGCTCATTGTTATGCATATCGGAATAATTCGAATCTAATCCTCGTTGCCGCACGCTGTTCAACTTATGCATGAGGATTCTACATATTTTATAAAATATACGGCATGCCTCAATATCGGCATAATCATAATTCATAATTGGAATAACCCCTTCGAGCACTGACTGTTGACGTGTGATACAGGGCACAAAACATGTTTGCCAGAATTTGCATTTTGGTTTGCTGATGAGAAATCAGCATAATAAAGCTAAGCTATAGAAAAGCGAGGAATTTCTGTATATATTCTGACAAGTCCAGGGTGAAAGCTTGAACAATGAAAGCTTATTCAAGGAATTATGAACAACCGCAATTTCACAGTTTAAAGGTATTTGCCTTACCAGACGTTACGATATTCTAGAATTTACGATGATAAATGTTTGCTTTGAATCGATATAAATCCCAAAACTAATTTTCAAAAAATGATAACTATAAATACAACTGAATTTCAATATGGTATATACGTACAAAAACGCAATTTGCTAAATTCTAAAATTTGTCTATATATATCATACACGTCTGCCTATTTATACTACTTCCGTTTACATTCTGCTGTGTGATTGATTTTTCAGATCCAGATGCCTAGCGCATTCGTCCCACACGCAGTCGAACGAAATACCCGGTTTCAAAAGAAGTGTGCCGTCTGTTCTGTAAAAATTCTTAGTAAAATATTATGTAATCGCTTATATTAGGAGAACAGTTTACTTAATTTTTTCTCTAATAAAAGCAAAATAGCTGTAAGGCATGAAAGCCATAACACATTAGATCTCTAGTCCAAATTAAATCCTCTTTGATAAAAAATAGCTTAGAAAAACTTTTTAAAGTTGGATCCTAGCCCTAGCCGGAGATGAGATCATTTGCGTATCATTTTTGTTTGAGCTCATTTTAATGCTATTCATCATTAGGCGGAAATGATGCTCTCAAGTCTTCAGACGATGAAGGATTAAATGGCAGAAGGATAACTAAAAAACATGGAAAGTGAATCTGAGTTTTGCGGCTTATCTTTTGCAGAGCGATACTTAAGCATTTGCATATTTCTTGTAGAATTTAAAATATTGGGTTATTAAAATATTTTGCGCCGCAGGGCCGGAAACTTCTAAAGCCTATAAGAAAATCATACAAATGGAAAAACAATGGCGCATTTCTAAAAGCTTTTTAAAATTTCCGAATATGTGGGCCCATTCCCATTGAACGCCAAGTTCCGATATTTAGCTGAATCTCAAGAAATTTTGATGCATCGTCTGACAAGCACTAATTCAATTTTTTACGGAGAACCTTGGAGTGGAAAACGCACACATTTTACCGAAAATTCTTCTTCGAATATTCAAGAATCATGTAGATGTGATTCCAATACGCTTACTCTCACAAACTAAATTTTTGAATAACACGCATTTTTAGCGTCAAATGCTGAATTTCCCATTTCCGCCGACAGTATCATGATTCATGAAAAGCACTCATATTCCAGGAAAGCTTGTGAGTGAGTAGTCGGACGAAACATGACAGACTGGTTGTTTAATGTACCATGATGGTGAGGAAAGTTCAATATTTTCGCCATGTGTGGTTGTTTACATTAGACACCATCTTTATGAAAACTTCTCTCTCACAAGGGGAAGGAGTTGAAATTGAAATGGGCTGTAGAGAGATGAGAGTCGGTTACTCTAGACTTGACAGCACTATATCGCTCTTACTGTATTTGGTGCTACGAATATTAAACTACGGAAAGTATTGTAGTGAAGCAGCATTTTTCATATTTTAGGGCCTAGTGCTAGTATCAGCAAAGTTCGGACCAGCAATTTGATACTGCTAGCAGGTTGGGGATTGAACCAATGGGCATTCTAACAGATGGGAGATCTGTAGCGTCAAGCAAAGGCAAAATTCTATGAATTTGCATTCCGTAGTTTAGAAGATTTGCAATAATCCTGCCGGCGTCAGATTTTAAAAATTTTATGATAGGTTTCATTTGAGCTGAGCCGAGCTGATAGATTCCGTCGACTGGGCCTGGGATGAAGATGCGTGATGTGAATGCCACCATCGTTACCCATAGGCAATATCCTTCAACAATCGATTTTTGCTACCGCACTTGAGAGCCTACTCAAATCGCTATACGCTCGTACCAATACTTCCTTCTGACGATACACCGAAAATAATTTTGTCAGAAGGACGAATGGACTCAATAGTCAGCTACCCACATCTGCCGCATTTCTTCAACCTATAAGCCCTCGAAAAGAGAAAGTCCTACGTAGATCGAAGATTCGTGTCTCAATGCAGCCCTACAGCAGCGATTTCGTTCACTATACAT
>VNWX01001073.1:0-16734 GCA_009869905.1 Ceratophysella communis
AAATCCACATGCTTTCAATAATCACATACATACAGAGTCAAGGCATTTTTTGGCATGGTTTGGGTAAACTTAGCGTGTTACGTGTTTAAAGTAAGCTACTCTTTGCCTTTTTGTTCATACTGATCTTAAGATTTAAGGCACCACGTAATTACACACGTACGCGAACACGGAACTATACCGGCATGAAGTATTAAAACAGCTATAGGCACTTCATCCGTTCTTGTTTACGCAGATGAAGTTTCTTTGCTTCGTTCATGAAGCATTGCGGGCAACTCATGTTTTCTAATGGTTCCTGGCGACTCGGGACTTGCAATGTTAAGGATTTAGAAAAGAAAAGAATCCTAAATCCTACCAATACTGTGCGTATTGAAGGCATTATGAAAAGGATTCGAGAGCAAGATGCAATGATTACCAAATAGCGTGCCAGAAAGTTAAAAGCTTCAACCACACACGAGTATATCTTAAGTTAAGATTCAAAGAAATACGAGGGCACTTTCCTGAGAATCGCGTATATTCGTGCCGTGGCCGTGGGTATGGGCATAATAAAATTTAACAATCCGTGAAATGACAAATGTGTGAATTACACGCACTGCATGTTTGTGATTCCCAAATTCTCGATTTGAGGTAAAAAAAAAAGAATACGAAGTTGAATTCGCGTATTTCGTGGGTTTGATTTTGAATTTAAAATAAAAGTTAATCTAAAAAAATTCCAATTTTTTAAAAATTACTATTCCTAAATACCTTTGGCGAATAATTACCTGTAATATTGTACGGAAAACGCTTATCTTTAAGCGGCCAATTAGTAAAGCTCAACCCTGCCCTGTCAGAGTTTTTCAGATGTCCAAAAACACCGGAAGCCGCTTTTACTATTGTATAGCCGTATCCCTATAAACCGCTGCTGGTTCGGGGTGTATTGTACGCTGTATGTGTTTACATGAACGCTGAGCATTGAACATAGAACTTACAACTGTTACAGAAAAGAGTGAAGTGATCCATCATATATTTTTCCAGTTTTGACAACAATACTTTTACTACCAACTGCCTACCTATTCATATCTACCATATTTTTTCTTTGCTGACTTGACTTGAGCTTATACCTACAATATATCAGGTTTTACGACTTTCGCTCTCTCGTGCTAGATTTTGTAAAGCCTTCGTGTAATATCCAGTGTATAGTCAAGTCCTGAAGAAAGTCATTTACTATCTGACTTAGGTTGAAAACGAGTGACAACAATGGAAAAGGTGTAAGCTTCCTATTTAGCACTTGGATGCTGCTACTGACACGGCGTTGGGGCTCGAACAAAGCAATCATAATTCAAGGCTCAAAATCAACTTTTACGAGTTTTACTTGTCATCTTTCATGTAATAAAAGTTTGACAACAAAAACGAGATTTAAAATAATGTAGACGCCTCTTCTAAAACCTGGTAGCAAGAGTTTCTGGCGAAGACGAACTTCACTAAGCGTCCGAATTTTGAGTAACGGAATTCTGCCCAACCAGCCTATCTAGTCAAGATGAAATTCTAAACCCGAAGAAGTTAAGTATTTGCAAAAAATCATGTATACGATAGATGCAAAATAATGATCTAAACTTGTACAGTAATAGTAATCGACAGTGGAAAAGGCAGTAAATTGCCGTAAATAGCCGCATTTCAAAAGCTTTAAACCTTTTGTATACGAACAATCAATCAAAATCACAGGCGTTATTTTCTGCTAATCTAATAAAAATGCAACCAAGTAGTACTCATCTTTGTATTTGCAGATCGGAAAAATCAAAACATCAGCATTGATAGCAGACAATTGACCCTTCAATTTGTGAATTACGCCCTTTTATTACCTGTTTATTCTATTGTTTTTAATTTGATTAATAAAATCTAAAAATTCTGATAAGAGCCATGCATTTTAATTGATACATTGAAACTGCATTGAACTGTGAATATTTACATCGGGCAAGCTTCGATCAAATTCAATCTCGGCCACATGCAAAAATGAGCTCTTTTTATTTGCGTTGTTCGTGGTTAGGAACATCTAAATTTAACCAAAACCACACACACGAGCATCTCCTGATAATCAATTGTCCAAAGGCCGATGGACTGGAATTTGCACGTTTATTGGCAAGGCCTTCTGTTGTTCTGCTTGTAGCATGTATAACTATTTACTACGCTCTACACATGATAACATGGTAAATATATATGTATATGAGGTTCTTTCTTGTTATCGAGTTTTTGAGGCTTGAAGGTTTGAAGTTAATCAGGTTGTTTACTTCAACGATCCGAACTGTTGTATGACTTCTATAATTACATTTTTGCTTCAATTGAAACTGGAAGCAAATAAGTCTTATCAATTGCTTTAATCTCAATCAAAGCAAATAACAAGCTAATTTACGCCTCCGGGTAAATAACGAGCTGTTTTTTTTACAATTTATTCAGCACGCAGCTTCCGTAATGTTATTCTATTAGTTATCCCGTGTGATTTTCAGCGATTTTTGCACTAGTTAAGCTTATGGTTTATCTCTAAAATTAGCTCAAATGGAACCGACCTGAAAGCTCCAGTCCGTTCATTTTTGCTCTACAAGTTCTATGCAAAGTTCGTTCCACTTAATACTGGTTTCGATTTACATTGAATTGAACAGGGATTCAGCATTCACAACAAGTGCATACTATCATTAGATTTTTTGTGAGATAGATGCGAGAAGTCCTACTTGGAACTTGGAACTCAGGAAATCAATTATGTTGAGGGTGAGCCTGGCGCCAGTACTCTGCCCATTTGTTTGGTTAACATTTGGCAAACATTCCCGAAGCTTCATGAGCTGTGTACACGGATTTTAGATTCAATGGGTTCCATTACAAACTTCTGAGTGTTACAGTAAACATGCACTATAACTGTCAATAAATAACACAGACTAATTTTTATTTTATAAATATTATACCGTCCATTGCAGCTAATTATTAATAAGGATTCGACTCGGATAATAGAGCGATTTAACGCTATTAAAATCAAGAGTTGACCTGAATTCAGATTGAAATAGAGCTGCTATCTAATCAATCATGCAGTAGTTACCATAAATCTAACTCATTATACTGAGTTAGCTTGCCCGTCTAATTGTAAGTAAAATCTGAAGTTTCTGTTCAACTCTATTTTGTAATCCTTTGTTCTCGGTATAGGCAACTATTACTCTTTTCAGTCCTTTGTCCTAATTCATGATTTTTACAGCGGTTAGAAGTTAGAACCTCCACAAAAACAGTCTGTTTTTCCCGTAGTAAAAGTTATGACATCCGCCTGCCTGTTTTCCTAACAGCAATGAAACATGAAATGAGCGCATAGCGTACGCAGCAGGCAATTTACCTTATTTTTGAGTTATTTCTTTCTTCTGTCGATTTTCTTTAAAAAACCAGGCATATCGAGCACAACTGCAGGCTCACTTCTGCACAACTTCAGCTTCAGCTCGCACGTATCGTGCATTTGACCTCACAGGAAAATAACATCCAGGCTTATGTTCAATGCTGAATAATGCATTTTACACAGTATCTGCTCTGTAACGTGTGGTCGGAAAAAAGGGGGAAAAGGGTAGATCGACCGCACCGGCCGGCTTTTTCGGCATTTTAAAAAACGGTGACAGGGTGCATGGTCAGAGCGTGGAAATGGCAGATGGGAATGACGGAAGAGAGGAACACAGAATACGGAGGAAGTGAAATGGGACTTTTTAGGACAAATGCTGGCGGAAATTCACAATGCGGGCGACATTAGGCTGTCCAGGCAGATGCGGACGTGTCAAGGGGTGCTTGACTCAAAGGCCAAGGGTTTACCTATGAGTTTTTCATACATCCTTGCATGCCACTAATTTATGTATCAATGATTCAGGGATAATCCGTAAACCCGTGAAATCCAGATCAAGCGAATCACGTAGGCATTGACGAAAATAGATAAATAACCTTCTAACCTTAAGTTGACGCTGCTGCTGCCCGAATCTCCTGACCCCGTCTAATATAAACCCGATTTGTCGTTAAATCGAAGGACTCGAAGTTGGCTCGATCTCCACTTTTTGAACATGGAGCCTTGTATCTTTCAAGGGAAGGTCATCAGTCTGCTCTCAACTCTAACCAAAAAACCGAAGCGAGTGTTAACATGGAAAATATAATGCATCTAATAGATCTGTACTGAAGGGCATACTATGGCGTGTTTCGGACAATTTGGCGTTAATTGGTCAAGGCTGCTACCAAATAGCTACTACACACTCACATATCGCACAAGTCCAGACAAGATGGAGGGTACATGATGTACAAATAGTGATGGATAGATGATATATTTAGCAGCTCAGTTTTCAGTAGAAAAGTACGATTGATATTGCATCATTAGATTAGATTCATTTAGTATAGAATTCTTGGCTTGTTTTTCGGATTAGAGACCTCCAACAGTGCCTTTCTTGGCTCGGATCCGGATTTCGGACTAGATATAGAGCATGTGAACAGGGAGGGTTTATTTCTTCATAGTTGGAAGACTCTGAGTTGCCCGATATCGGAGAGCCTCCCGTTGCTTGGCAATGATTTCGTCCTTCATGTCACGCACTGACGTCTTCGGACCCATCGGATGAATTGGCTGGATTACCCTGGAAATACAGATCAGAAATCAAAATGGCATTGCAAAAAACTACATAGGTAATGTGTTTACGCCAGGCATCTAAAAATAACGCACTCTGACCACTACGAGATCAGGAGTAATCACAAACGCAGACGTGTACAGGCGTTCTACGTAAAATCTGAGGTTAATCGATTTTTCCCACCAAGCCCTAAATAAGCCTACCCCCTATTTTACGGTTGTCAAGCATCGAGCGTCTTTAACGAGCTTTAAACACCTGAAGATCCAAAGAATAAAAATAGTCCCTATCTACCCTTAAGCCCTGAACTTAAGTGCTATGGTGCTGGGAAGTAGACAAAAAATAACAAATTGGTTAGAGCTTAGAGCATAGACAAAGCAAGTAGCAGGCATCATAAAATCATAAGCATCAACTCATCCCTTTTCCTAGGCACTTAATTTATTATCTGCTTCAGCTAAAGCTAAAGCTAGGGCCAGATGAGATTGAGATTATACAGAACCTGGGCCTACTGTGTGGAAGAACCCTTAAAAAAAGTAATGATTTCTTAGCTCAGCTGAAATGAACGAACGAACGCCTGAGCCTGGGCTTCTTAGATGAAGCTCAGGTGCATCAAATCTTCTTTTTTTTTTTTTTTACAACGGACAGAAAAGAAAGACCCCAAATTAGGGTATTGACGAGCCCAGGAAAACCACATGAAGCTTATTTTATATTTTATGAGTGAAAGAGAGTTTTACTATTCAACTGTCCACCTTCTTCACACAATTAAAGGGGTTTACAGTTCTGTACAGAAGTTCACAGCCACGAAGAAAGAACAAAGCATAATTTTGAAACAGCAGGGCGTACACTTACTGTGCACTGACTAGCACAGAACTCAAGTCAATCCAGCTAATTTCCTGATCTTCTGATTCTGACAAGTTTAGCAAGTTCTCAAGTGAAAAATTATATTATTTTATTGCTAACCAGTATGTTGTATGCTTGCTCGCTCTCGGCTTGCCCTTCTGGCTTGGCCCTTCCTGCTTTAACAAGCGAAATTATAATTAAGGCTCTCATGATCCCTGAGGATAGAACGTGAGTCGTGCTTTTGCATAACGGAGTAGGTATGTTTAACTGGCTTGGTTTGGATTATTTAATGCTTAGAGTGTCATGTAATCTGCATTCCGTTGCTCACAGCTTAGCTAGCCCAAGCTATACAACCGTCATCGACTAGGCAGAGTGATTCCTTATGCATCAGAAACCCATTCCCTGCACGTTTCTCTGGCTACATCTTACATCTCGGGGTTTCAAATTACGAAGGACCAAGAATAATAAAACAAATCAGGAGAACAAAGGAAGGGCTCAGGACCGAGAATTCTATGACAATTCCTGCTCAAAATCTTAAGAAACGGAACTTTGCCAATTAACGAAAGCATGAAATCATCCTAAAATGAAGAAGATGAAAATGAGAAGGAAATGATTTTAACTCACGATCAGTCGGGTTGTCTGGATCTACTAATCCTAAAGTCAACTAAAAGTAAAACAGGAAAGTTAAGCGTACGTGGTTCAGCAGGGAGCTAACTATTCACCCCTGACATGTCAATTTTTGATACCCTAGATATTATTTAAGTTAATCAGATTTTTAATTAACCAAAAAAATACAGCATCACATTATCGTAGTAATTTACATGATTTGATTTGGAGGACGCTAAATAGCCTTATCTAAAAGGCGAAATGAACACCCTAATCTCGGTTAGGACAAAGTGTCCTAGAACGG
This sequence comes from Ceratophysella communis, assembly GCA_009869905.1. NCBI lineage: Eukaryota > Metazoa > Arthropoda > Collembola > Poduromorpha > Hypogastruridae > Ceratophysella > Ceratophysella communis. Next base: position 6,343 of record VNWX01001073.1, read on the forward strand.
ATCTGGAAAAAGTTGGGTAGACATCGAGGAACCAGTGGGCTCCAACCCTAACCTAAGCCACATGAAATCACGCCACGTCAGAAAAACAACATCCCATTAAAAGCCAAGACAAGCCAGGCCCTTGAAGACCCTTCAGAGGCCTGGCTAGTATAACTGCAGGGTTCTTATTAGGACTAAAAGCAGGGAGACATATAGGAAGACGGAAGATGTGTTGCTAGGTCCTTTATTTGCCTCTAATAATACTCCACTCACAACAACTGGGGATCAGGTGGCGTCGGGTCTACGATTTCATCTCCGAAAAAACTTCTTTGTCTCTCGAGACTTCGTCGTGATGGGCCTGGGCAAGAAAGAACTAATCTCAAATGGAAAAGCCTAGGCCAAAGTCAGCTCAGGCAGGCCCTTTTGCCTAGGATAGGCTCTAATCGTAATCGTAGGCTCTAATGGGAACTAGTAATACATCTTGGGAAAAGTGACACGTTCAACAAGAACATAGCATTTTAGATAGAGTGAAAAACTCCGAGAGTGTCTGCCCATCCATTATCATTATCATAAATCCTCACTCTTCTGAACATCAAACGTCCAAGTCAACAATGATGCAGAAGGGTCAAGTTACTGTATAGCATCTTAGCAAGGGCAATGGGTATGGATATGGAAGTAGTACTGGTTATTATTTCAACCGCTCGCTATTATACCTACAAGTTCTGGTCATTAAAAAAAAATGTCTCATTGCCGAGCGGAAAAATTACGGAGCGGAGACCCTGGCCTGGCTTACTCGCTAATGTAAAACCGTCATCTTCAAACTTAAAAAAGTTGGGAAATCATTAAATTCGGCACTGTTGAGTTGTCTTCTATACTTGAACTTCAACCTGTATTATTCCTTACAGAAACTATTCCATACCGGCGGCCTATCAGGCTATATGCCAAAAATTTATTTACTTCACACAATGCCAATGTCAACTTTGTCGCTCATATTCAGCAAGCAATGCCATGAGCTGGTTGCTTTTGCTTAGGGTGGCCATTCTAGAAAATTCGGCATAAGGAATCTTCGCGAAAGCTTGTTTTTGATCTTGAGTGTTAATGATACCTGACGTAAGCGATTTCCTATTATATAACTCGCCGATTTTTCATTATAGATACGTGGTAGGAGGCTGATAAATTCGTCAGCTAAAAAACAACAAAACAGCGAAGTTCCTTCTTCAACGCAATGGAAGTTTTTGTGAGAGATTTGCTGAACCAGCTTTCTTTCTTCTTCCTATCAATACCTTTCGGAATTCTGAGTGGCAATTCATTAGCAGGCCTCAAAGGATAGTCAAAGCTACACGGTACAATATGAAACCCTGCACCCGGCTAGTCCTTTGAGTTTTATATTTTCAATTTTCAATGGCAAATTGTCCTACCACCGGTTCCGGCAAGGATATCTAAACAAACAGCGAGCGAAGAAACTCTTGGAATCTGCTGTATTTCAACAGAAAAACTGAAACTGTACCTACCAAATATCAATCAAGAACAAAGCTACATAGCAAACGAACTGAAAATGGAAAGAACACCTTTTGGCCAGGTTTGCCCTTCATACAAAAGGGGGTTATGGCTTACGACCGACGACCTTCTGTTCATGCCAAAATTCCAATACAATTTAAATTTAAAGGCAAAATCCAGGAACTCAGCATTTTACGAAAAAAGTCCAGCAGGCAATCATATTTAGCGAAACAAAGAAGCAGGCGCATATGGCATACAATAGCAAAAGAAAGCAGCGGATCTCAAATCTCCCCCAGTCGTTGCTAGCCTTAGCTACCGATCAACGCAAACTATCTAAAGATGCGTTATGCTGATGTTTAGTAATAAGATTCGCCGCTCGATTTTCCAAATTTTGTGAGGCAACTTGGTATTATTATGTGTTTATTCTATATTCCATAGTTGAAAAATTTGAGTCACCTCAGGTGTTGGAACAAAATGAAACTACAATTAACTTATTGTCATTTTTGCCGTCACATATTCCAAAATAGGATATTCAAATGACGACCTAAACTTTGTCCGTGAGAATTACAACATATTCTTACTGCTATCCATTTTCAATGCAAGACCGACTGAATACGGCTTAATTACACTTCGTTAAAATCAAGGCCAGTTCAGTAGGCGTATATGGACAGATAGCAGAAATTATAATAAAACACAAGCACAAAATGTAAGTCGATATATAATGAAACAGTGTGATATAATATGATTCGAGCTACAATAGAATACAGAATACAGATTCACATTTAGTTTCGTAGCTCATGGCATTGTTTTACATAAAGAGCGGAGGAGGTGGAGAAACGTTACATTATTTCAGAGATCTCTGAAGCGGAACAAGAAAAAACAAGAAGTGAATTGAATTAAGCTCTATGCATTGTGTGAAAATTTTATTTATTGCGTGGAAATTCATGAACATTAAGCCAAAAAAAAGCACTCAAAATGACTTTATATGAAATCATTCATTCATAGCACATCTCATTCAGGAGGCAGCAACGCTGAAGTTTCATAATGAACCTGAAATAAAACTGGTCTTGCCTTATTTAACTGTAACCATCGCTGGTATAACATAAACATAAACAAACGCTGGAGCTATAATTCGATTTTTCTGGATAAGAATGTGGATTCAAATTAGTAACCGAATGCCAGTTTCAAGAAAGCATACAAATTATAAGTCGTCAGGCTGAGGCAAACATATTGCCAATTGCCATCACTTATTATTATAAATCCAACCCTCATCCTCAGCAATGAGTAATAGCTATACTGAAGGTTATCTGCGAAAATCAAGATTTTTCATTGGTATTTCAACCGACTGGAACTCCATATAAATACTGGAATTCATTTATTTTGTAACTTGCAACTATGTTAAAGTCTTGGCTTAACTCTATCCATCTCCTTATGGAAAGCAAAACCCAATTAAATTTATAGAACTCCCATAATTCTGGTTTGAATTATTCAAGTAATTGTATAACATCTTTGCCATTAGCAAAAGATTACCAAGTTTCTCAGTTTTTCAACGGCAGGCGAGGCTTTGTAAGGCAGGATTCAGGAGCCACAGCATGGGAATGGCTATTGGCTATGCTACAAAGCAAAGTCAGAATATCTATACAGAATACAATAGCGTCCGAACTCCGAACGTGTACGTAGAAATACAAAAGCCACATTTAGAAACGGGTTTGACAGGATACGAGGCGACATGTTTTGGTAGAAGGTGAACAAGTTCTCATATATTCATTCCCAAATTCCCATTCCAAGCCTGGCTGGAGATTTGCAACAATAGGTCTCTATATATGGATTTATCTTAATGGATATCCTGTACGAAGTCACGGCTTCCTTTATGGAGCCTTGTGCAGAATACAAGAACCCAGGCAGAATGTTATTATGAGTGCTGTTATTCATGGTTGACTTGACGAGAGATTCGAGATTATTCAACATCCATAGACATTAGCCATATTTTACATCTTTTCGCAGTAAAGTATTCCTAACCGAAATAACGAGATTCAAAAATCAAGAGCGCAGTGTTACACGAAGCGTGAAAATTCGGCTGCGTGTGACGCGAACTCACAAAATGGAAGAAGGAATTAGTCGCAGACTGAAAATATTGTTTCAAAGCTTTAAAAATTTCCGTTGACGTCCATTTCGTGCATTAAACAATGAAGAATTGCCGTAGAACCCAAAACCAATATTTTTCCATTTTAGCAATTCGAATAGCACACCTCATCTCTCATCTCCATCTCAGATGCCCATTTACTGCCGAGTTATTATACTATCGCAAGCACAGCATTAGCACTCCAAGCTCGAAATCATTTCAACTAACTTTGTGCTATTCGTTATTCATTACATGCTAATGGCCCTAAGGCCCGCATTAGTTGTAAACAAAGTCATAAATAAGTCAAAAGTATAATGAAACACTGACAGAAGGGCTAGCTAGGTATCAATTACGGGCTTTTGGTCGTATAATGTTGCAGACTAGCGACGAATTTTGGCATGAACATGAACTGAACAAATCTAACGACTCAAGAAGGGGGTGTGTAAGGCATACAAGGTCTAATGCTCAAATAAATATTGCCCAACCTTCCATTTCCATCCTAAGTCAAAATGCGGACTCCAAAGTATGCAAAAAACCAGGAAAACTAGCTCCATAATGTCATTTATTTATTATTTCTTATATCGTCTGATACGATGAATGGGAGCATTGATGCTGGCGTCTCCTGGCTATCATTCCTGTCAGCAGTATACGGCTGTAGAATATCATCCAGCTAGATTCGTAAAATTCCTAGCGCAGTTCTTAGAACAAAACTGTTACACAACTGCAAAATTAAGCCAGAAATGTGCTGTGTTTTGGAATAATTTGAATACATTATTTGAATATCGGACAAATTTAGTACCTGTCACAAACTTTCACCCAAGTGAAAGCTAGCTTTAGCCTTTAGGCGGATATTGTGTTGCTTTAGCTGCTCGAGAAAATACGTAGCTATGAAGTTACCTGCTAATCTCTTGCGCATATCTCGTGGGAATAACTGACGTATCTTTTCAGCAAGAAACATAGGTAAGTGTAAAATAACGGAGCAAAATAGCATCCAGACATATCTGCTTAATGTATTAGCTGATGTACTAAAATTACCGTTTTTAACCCCATAATAGCCCTGAGTTTCTAATTTTTCAATGCCAAAATTTAGCGAGTATTTCTATATGAGCGCAATGTTAATGCGCTCGCAGGGCCTTTTATTTCGGCAAGGATTATTATTAGGTATGCGGTATGTTATTGTATGCGATGTATGCGGTATGTTATTTCGATCTTGGCCGCTTATGTATTTCGACTTATTGAACTTTTCCAAGTGTACAATTACAGACTACTACAATCACTTCGCTAAGAGCGAAATGCATAAGAAACATTAAGTGTTTTGGATTTGGATATTACAATACAATTATAGCCTCCTTTCAAGAAAACACACTGGAAATAGAACTGCAAATGAAACGCATCTCGTATTGAAATCCCAGGTCGAAGTTAAGCCTTACGAAAAATATCTTGCAAGACGTTAGTACAAATACTGTAAATCCAAGTAATCCTTCACCCAGTTTGAACCAGTTTTCAATCAGTATATAATATCACCACTCAATTTTGAAGTACCTACCTATTTTGATAGTCAACATGCAAATTGACTCATGTCATGTCAACTATATCCTCCCACACTCGTCGTTTATTAAAAAAAATTCTTGTGCAAACCAAACTAAGCGATAACCGGATTATTCGAGAAAGAGAACCCCCAACGACGTTCATCCCCTCTTCAGTTGAACTTCTTATCGACAACAACTCGGCTATTTTAAGCAGTACAAACTATAAGAACTTCAGGCCTTGGATTAAAACTAGTTCTGTATAGTGCATGGAATTAGACTTGGTTTCTTCTGGAATTCTAAAGTTGATAAACTGGCGTGTCTGACAGAACGAACACCCGTCTAATCTTCTATAAACCAACTGAGAAATTTAGTAATGCTAATAAAATATTTAATTTAGTTCAGAAAGATGCAAATAGTAGGGTATCATAATCGGTATGATGGGGAATGTGGTATCGCGTATCGCCAATGAAAATGAAGTCTGATGTATCCTTAATATGTTTTACTACAAACAAATGGAGTATGTATTGACTAAGCTAAGGTATCGAAAAATACTTGTGACAAGTAGACGTAAAACTAATTGGCAAAACTATCGGCTACTGCTACTGAAAATATTAAAACCTTGCTAAGCCGAAAAGTCGAATACTGTTTTAAATCCCCGAATTCTCAAGGTTTGATTGAGGAGATAGAAATTTCTGATATAAATTTTGCATCTACAGACATTTAATTAGAAAGGAGAACCTGATTGATTGAACCAGTTGAAAGGGCACAATGCTAAACAAGAAAAATCAAACCAGACGGCTAGACTAGAAATGCAGTAGGTAACGAAAAATAATTGCCTGTCTGCGATGTATTTACTCTATTGCAGCTTCAGAGGAGCGATAAAGGTGAAAAGCTGTAGTAGCATAAGTAGTGTTGAAATTTGTGTATTTACAGAGACTACGTGGACGTGGGTTCATTCAATATGTCATCTTCTGTATTACTATCTCCCTTGGCCTGACCTCCATTATGCTGATGCATCTGCCTTGACGCCGCCGTCGTCGAGAGTCGAGAACCAGTGATTTCGAAATTGTATTTTTATGTAGAATATTCCACCCCCATATCCTCCTCCAATAGCAAGTAAACAAGAGATCGTACGACCAAGTCCGCATTATTGTATAAATAAATAAATAATACTGGACATGAGAAAATCAGAAAAGATAATGTCTAAATTAAATTCAGGAGGGCATGGCTTAATGTCACACAGGCCAAATCCCAGCCCACGCTTCATAGACTAAAGGAAGACGCTCAAGACTCGTGGCCTACCCCTAATGAATATGAACTAGGAAATACCAATGCCATTTTAGAATATATTATTATTAAGGTACATTAACCCATGGCGAAGAAGGCATAAATTGAGGTAGACCAAGACCAAAGTAATAATTGTGCTCTATCCTCATTTGGCAATTTGCAATCCAACCCAAACCAAGCACAAACCTTAGTCCACAAAATAATGCTTGACTGTGGCAGACAATGTAAAATGAAACGATTACAAACTACAAACCCAAATCGAATTCAAATCCAGATAGGGACTCAAGAACTCATCGCTTGAGAATCAACAGCCAACAAGGAGGATTTCAATACAAGGATTTCTACTCTCGTGTCTGCCACCCATTTGGATATTCCTTTGTCTCAATAATCACTTAATGGTCATCATATAAATGGCTTCATTCCACTTGCATCATCATGGTTATGAACGACCAAAACTGCCATGGCCAAAAACTCAAAAACCAAAATCATTGCTAACGTTGTACCTACGCACGCACGGATGTTTTGCGCTTGGAATATAAGTTCAAATTCAATCCAACATTGGTGTGGAATGGAGTTATCAAAATAATCCATTACTATTACTTGGTCATCCAACCGTCTGGCTTTGACAAATAAGTAAGCTGACTGATGTAATGATCTGAAATCTGAACGCCGACTGTTTAATTTTATGCTAGAGGTGTTCTCCTAATCTCTTACGAATGCTACACCAGCTTCAGTGCATAGCAGACTTGGCAAAATAGTTAAGCTTTGGAAGCCACCCGGATAGATTTAAATAGTATTGCAAAATTGATAAATCCGCTTCAGCAGGATAATCTATAGGAAGTAGACAGAAAATAATGCGACATACCCAGACACTTCCACGACCTCCCCATCAGGTTTTGTATTTGAAATGCGACCCTGGAAAACAAGAAAATATTAAAATGTTACGTGTATAACTTACTATTTAGCTAATGATCGCTTCATATAAAACTAACCTGCGCAGGCATAATCGTGTTAACCGAAGTGACATGCCCTGGAGGCCGTGGAGTACATCTGATTGAAGTACCTTCACCCTCAGTCTCCTCGCCAGAGCTGCACCAAGCTTCATCCTCGTCAACTTCTGTCTCAGAACCAGAACCAACGACTCGATTTTTCATTTTTCTAAATAAAAAGTGTTACTAAACTTAATTAAGTAACCCTAGGAGGCTCATTTTAGAGGTGGACATATTTTGAAGCGACCGAATGCTACACGGCATTTTTCACCGGAGAAACATTTTCCAGTTGAGAAAGTAGGTTGGATTACAAACTCTTAGCTGCCAAGAGACAGACGAGGTCAGGAGTCAGGATGTTACACAATAGTACGCAAAGGAAGAGGAAATGTCGTTCATCCCTCGCCAGCACCCACCCCAATTTCTCAAAATAGATTCTATCTGTCTCTACAGCCGTTCCACCGCGCAATTAGCATACTCAACTCAACCCAAGTCTAAATGTAACTTGTTGTCCCTAGAAAGTGATTTATAATTTCCTTAGGGTTAGAATTGGGGTGCACTGCTTCTGACAGATTGAGTAACATTTAAGTAGGGTAGCCACTAAAGTAGGAGCCCATCCGCATCTCTTGTTACGGTAAAAATCGGGGTAGAAAGGAAGGCAGAATTATTTAGGTTACAGTTTTTATCCGGCGCACCTTCTAAATTTTATTAAATTCGGGGAAAATTTCATCATTTCGAATTTTGACTTTGAATCAACAATTTTAAAATTCCGTTTAGAATAGTTAATCATGCGGAATGCGAGGTGATGAAAAGGCTGAGTTATTGTTTTTAAATAATTCTGAGCTTCAATGCCATGCAAATAAAAATGAAATGCAGAGCAGAGGTGGAGTTCAGGCATGCATACATTCAGAGTTTAGCTTTCACCAACTTTCACCCATCCTGTATTTGAGATTACACTAAAATACTTACCCCTCAGAAAATCGGAGACTCGTTGTACTGGGAATCCAAACCGCATTGTCATCATCATCATACTCATTCACGCACATTTCCAATTCCAGCAACGAACTCCCACTCCCATCTTCGTCGGTCCAAGCTGTACTCTACAAAGATTAGAAATTTGCATATTTAGAGCAGATCCAAGGTGCATTACACATCTTTAGATATTCAGCTAAGGCTAATGTAAAATATAGCTACGCGTTTCGAAAATTTTCAAAGACTAAAATGAGCAATGCGACAATTCGACTGAGATTTCATCAGAGATCAGAGAACCTGGTCATCTCACAAGTGACAAACACTTAACCTGGCATACTATCATCAGTTTAACTTAGCTTGGCATGCTCATAATTTATCCGCAGCTTTCAAATGAATAGCAAGTCCCGTTTATTTTTTATTCAGAAAAAAATAGTAGAAAAAAGGCTAAGGCAAGTAGCCAAAACAATGTATCTGAATTAAAATACACGCCACACTTGAAGTCGAATGTAATTTACTTCAGTCGGTTTTTTTTGGCAAGATTCTGTAATGATCCCAAATGCGTACGATAAAAACCTCCTGACAATCACTCGCCCGACCATACATACGATGCCAAAATCACGTATACGCCTTTTCTCTATTTTACATTTTATATCCCCAAAACGTCTCTCCAATTATCTTCCACAATTTTTGTTGCTCATTCATTAGGATCCTCTCAACTTTTATTATCACGAATCACAACAGGATTTGAATTCTTGAATGCTGCACGTGTAAAGAGCATTCACGCAATTATTAAACTACGCTTTACGGATATGAAAATATGAAATTTCTGTAGGAGCACCCAAGCACGAAATCTCGTTCGACATTTTTCTAGGACGGCAGCCCGTGTGCTCCACCTTTCTAAACAAATAAAAACTGCATAACAAGCGCATAGTCAACAATTATTCGGCCCGTATCACACGAGTGCCCATAATTTAAGTACACATGAGAGCAGATTATGTCAGAACAAATAATACTTTTTTATGAGGACTCTCAAATAGGTATTCTAGATTCATATCCAGTTGAATCCAGTTTTAGCCTCGCTCCAGTGCTCCCTATATTTTATCTGTTTACTTTTTTAACCTTCTTCCCAAATTCAATGTCAAATTTTTTCTGACGGCTCGAATTGATTTTACATACTTATTCAGACCCTCTTTAAGTATATAGTAGTACAAGCCCGTGCAGTTGCAGATGGATGATGTGCAAAATTTTTAGCGTTTTTAGCTACATGTAATCGCCACACCTGGACTTAAGATCCATCAACAAAATGAAAGCGTGTAAAAAAGATCCATCAACAAAATGAAAGCGTGTAAAACCTTCGCCATGAAAAGACTTGGACACATTTCATCAGGCATCTGTTTTATTATAGTTTTTTTTTGCTTTTTGCACATGCCTGCATAACAAATCAGCACTCCTTAGGGGTAAATAATGGAAAGAGTGCCCCATAAATCAGTACTAACTTTCAATGCCAAGGTAAAGCTATAGGTTTATCTTATAGTTTTTAACACACGCAACATTGACTCAAGAATGAATCTGAAGACGCATCAATGGTCGCGTCACAATTATAATTGTTTTGTTACAAGAATAATTACGCTATTTTTATGTTTTAATACGTAATAGGATAATCCAAGAATTTCCAGTCCAGATTTTGACAAACGTTATTTAATTAAAAGTGCTGCTGCAGCAAATTTATACAGAGCAAATATGCACAGCAAATGCCCGAATTGCTTCAAACTCTACAATAAATACCTTGGTACTGCAAATCTTAATATCACGATTTGTCATTCTAAAATGTCAATGCCTCAAATATTTGGCATATAAATCAGAGCATGATTTGCTATGACCCTGAGCTTGACTTGAGCATGACGTACTAACTGACTCGGATTAAGGTAGTTTCCGGTAGTGTTAAAATCCCATGCTAAACATGCTCTACGGATACAACGTTCCTGACCTTATTAGGTCATCTTCTAGGTCGAGTGATATG
>VNWX01001074.1:0-16724 GCA_009869905.1 Ceratophysella communis
GTGCGGCCGTAAGGGACGCTGGTCAAGTAATTCGGACAATAGCAGAATTTAGTGACCGGTAGTTGACCCAGGTACGCGGTACAGCTGGAGGTGATACAACTTTTCTGGATGACCTTGGACATTGGAACGAGTTGTTTGACAGTCCGATAACTGTCACCAGTTCTCCATAGCTGTGCAAACCGGACACTCCGATAACTGCCTTCTTCGTCGCTAAAAATTACTGTCACCGGTCGAAAGTATCGTTGCTAGAGATACTAGAACTTCCGTAAGCATTTCACTAATCTTAAATTTTACATCTTCAGTGATTTTTTTGTTATAATTGTTTATATTTTTTTTAAATGAATTTTTAGCACCACAAACTTAAAATGATGCTTCGAACAATTTCCCAACGAGCTCCTGTCGCTGCTCAAGCCTTACAAAGATCAATGTCTTCCAAAGCGATCGATTTTAATTCACAAAAGTTAAGCGGAAAAGTTGGCATTGTTACAGCAAGTACAGATGGTATTGGATTAGCTATTGCTAAGCGTCTTGCTCTTGACGGTAAGATTTTTTATTTAAAAAATTTAATGATACCTTGTTATCTTATTTTGCTAGGAATTAATTTATACTTCTCGATGAGCAGGTTGCAAAGTTATGATAAGCAGTCGAAAAGCAGGAAATGTGGAGAAAGCTCTGCAAGAACTTCATTCCCAAGCTGGAATTCCAGAAGATCGGATCAAAGGAACATGTTTGTCATGTTGGAAGTCGGGAAGATCGAACGAAATTAATCCAAAAAACTGTTCAAGACTTTGGGGGTATTGATATTCTAGTATCAAATGCAGCGACTAATCCTCATATGGGTCCTGCTTTAGAGGTGACAATATTAGAATATCCTGGCATTTATTGTCATTAGAGTGATTTGCTGTTTTCCATTGGAATTATAGTTACGAAGAGATGCGATGACTGCCAACCGCCATTTTGAAATTTTCTATTTTTGAATTTTCAGTGTCCAGAATCCGCTTGGGATAAAATTTTTGAGATCAACGTGAAGGCAGCGTTTTTATTGGCTCAGGAAATTCATCCATATTTACTGAAGCGAAAAGGAGGTTCTATAACATATATTTCGTCCATCGCTGGATTCCAGCCGTTCCAGGTATAGTTGAATTTAAAACGTACCTGTTTAGTTTAAAAGCTGATTACCATGATCACCTCATAATTTAATAGGTGCTCGGGGACGTATTCCGTGAGTAAAACTGCACTCCTAGGCTTAACGAAAGGTACGATAATTTTAAATATTACAGTGCATTTAGAAACGAGAATACTTTATCAGAGATTTCTATAACTCGTCTTTTTATCAGTTCTAGCACAGCAATTGGCTAGTGACAATATCCGTGTCAACTGCGTGGCTCCAGGAATTATTCAGACAAGATTCAGTTCTGCTGTAAGTGGTTCACAAAATGAAATTCATTTGTGCTACGACGTATCTGTTCATGCCCATTTCCCTTTTTGCAGTTAACAGCGTCCCCTGAGATAACTGAAAAAGTCCTCGAGCAAATTCCAATCGGAAGACTAGGAACGCCAGATGATATTGCTGGGCTTGTATCTTTTCTGTCCTCTGAAGATGCGTCTTTTATAACCGGCGAAAATTATGTTGTAGCTGGCGGTCAATCTTCACGTTTGTGAGCTAATATCAGTAAATAAGGGTGCTAAGGCTAAGGGTATTGTTCCATGAATTTAGAAACTAATTGTAGAAGTTAAATCGTCTCTCTATTCACAAAAAGTTAATACAGAACATTTTTCAACGTCAAATCTGTGTAATAGTGTATTTTGGTATTGAAAATTGTGCACGAAATAATAAAAATTAAAACATATGGTCATTACCATGCAATGGTACTTATCCAATCATATCTCTCTTCCGACCCCGCAGACGAATTTCGTCCAGCTTAACTCCGACCTCACTTCCGTCTCGGCCATTCGAACGCTTTATAGGCTTCTAGCACAATGTCAAAGAACCACGGGATATTGGAATGTGTACTGGTTAGCGCGCGTTCCAGGACGTAAAGGTCAACTCCTTTATCTTCTGCACTATTGTCCACATGACTCAGGCCGAAGTCAATGAGTGCCAACTCGGGCTTGTCTTGGGAGAGATTGTTGACGAGAATGTTGGACGTAGTGAGGTCACCATGAATGATCCCAGCTTCATGCATTTTTCCAACCGTGATTCCGATTTCATTAGCCAGCAGAGTTAACTTTTCTTTACAGCTGGTATCAGTGTCTCCTGATCCGCAGCTCTAAAGAAAGGTATAATTTTAAAATTAAATGGTCAAAAGTGCAGCAAGTTAAACCTCATCTTACTTTCAGCATCTTTCCGATATATTTATTGACCGTGTCCACGTTCTCAAGCCGTTCCATGTAAATACTATTAGTTTTTCCGTCTACAAAATAGATTGCTGGGGTACGTATACCTATAAGTCGAATCCATGTTAATTAATAAGGCGTTATTCCAGGCTTTATAAAAATTCTTTATGATCAAAATTAAACATCAAATAGTTAATGTAAATGCTTACCAATAGCCTTAGAACGCAGTAGCCCACGCAATTCAGCTCGCATTCTGTCTTTGGTCAATCTCTCATCCAGTTCAGGATGTCGATACTGTTTCACGAACCTTGTTTTGACCATAACAGGTCTCTGTAAGTAGGTACCGGAATAGAGCTTGGACTCGGCTCCTTGACCTACCAACTCGAATGACATCGTATGACCTCTTTTCATGGGTCAGTTGTCAGGGCAGGGCAGGACAGATGACAGAGGTGACAGAAATTCTAAAAGTTTTAGTTTTATTTACCCAAAAATGATGGTGTACCTCATCAGGTTTCCAGCATGCTTTATTGTGAGATTTCCCGCAATTCCCGAAATGCCGCAGCAAATATATTTAGAACATCAGTACTATTGTCTCTGGTTTTCTGTATTTTCTCAAGAGGCTTGAGTTTAGGCTCATATATTTTTATTGAAATACTTCAGCTTTTTAATAAGACGGTTAACGTATTTTAAAATAAAATTACATATATAACAAAGAAAGTATGACCAAGTATTTAAATAAACATTATAAATAGAGTATCCATAAATAATAAAAATGGTAGTTATGAACTTAATTAAATTAAAGACTAAACTTCATTCGTTGAGTCAGAGTCCAAGATTTTTGGCCGTTCTTTCTTCTCCCATTTAAAAATAGACTTCGTGCAGTTCTTAAAGTAACTGGAACAGTCACCCTCCAATCGTCCCTTATTTTCCGCTTTTAAATATTCTGGCATATGGGAATCGGCGTATGAGGAATAGCTGATGCTGTTGAATAAAAGGTACATTTTAAATTTATGCTTTACTTTTATCGGTATTGTTCTAATTTTTACCTGAAGAAAAGTGTGATCATTTCACCGAAAAGTCCATATCCATGTCGAAGCGGATATTCATGAATTTCACAAACAGCTCGAAGCAAACAAGCTCGACCATCAAATCCCAAATTATTCATGACACCCTCCAAAGTCGGCATTAAAATTGCTCGTTCACCGCCATGAATGGATTCAGGTGGCGGCAGCGATAAAATTGATCGTTTCTTAACATGGCTTTGGCGTTTGTAGTAGAATTGAGGGTCGAAATAAATTCCAGCGAAATGATGGTCGTCGCCTGGTTTTTCAGGCTTTGGTTTGTAATTTTGTCCTTTGGGTGGTCTTCCGGAGCCTTCCTTATCCTTGTTCTTATCTTTGTCCTTGTCAGATGGCTTTACAGGGTTGATTCGCATTAGTTCGCCAAATGGGTAAAATGGCGGTCGGGAGAAATCAAGCGGCCAAGGGTGCTGGTCGCCGGCCATGCCCAGTTTTGAAAAATCCACTGTTTTAAAAAATTAATTATAGTTTATGAAATATTATTAAATGCGTGTCAATGCAATCTTTTAAGCTCCATAGGAAACAGGAATAAGCACTTTTAATCGTGAATATAAAATTTAACTTACTATAAAAATACCAGGATGCCTTAATGTCCGAATTAAGTCCTCCCTTAAAGGGCTTCTGATTTGGTCGAAACACTGGAATAGTTATTGACGGAGCTATTGTCAGCAGAGTCCCGTTTGGAAGCATAAACTTCCGGTCATGGGTCAACCACAACATTCGGCTTGCAAAATCACTAACTTTATGTACAAATTTACCCTCATTATTGGTCACTGAATCAGTCTGGTTTTGAGCTTCGGCTTTAGTCACAAATGCACCTAAAATAAATATTGCAATTGTCGCTAACGATATTGTTTTAAATAGTTTCCTTCTTAACATTATAAAAATTGATGGTCTAAATATTAATTTTGCAACGCTTTTACTGTGAACCTTAACTGTAATAAATGGCAATGGTAACTAATTCCATAAATGCTAATGCATGAAAAGGTTAGCGTGTGTTTTTGTTTTGCATGTGCTCAGTTGAAAGATTTCACTTTCTGCACGGTGAAAGTAAAAGTTATTTGACCATTTGTTATTATTCCTACCTGATCATTTATTCAAGGTACATGTTTATGACTCAACATTAAAGCATTGAACTTGAACTTGTTCCCTGCACAAACTTATTGCCATTCAAAAGGTGCCTAGTCAATATTTTCACAATTTACGATTGATATGAGGTGTACGGCATTTATTAGTGTTTAGCATTGGCATTAGTTTAATTCTTGGAAACGCATTTCCCTTTCTTGGAGATAGTCGAATAACGAGTAGCATTCTGGCAGTAATTGAAGCATATATTTTGACCCCTGCAAAATACCTACCCCTCCTATTGTGTTCAAGAGTAAGGTAGACCAAGACAAATAGCAGACGGCAATATGTCAAACGCGTAAATGTGCATTTTATGCTATATTGCTATGTAAATAACAGTCGAAATCAAATCAGATCGCTCGGTTATGATTTAATGATCTTGATTCTTGACACGAAAAACTTGACTAACGTACTCTAAATTTCTTAACCACAACGTAATTTGTTGTGGCAGCAAACCAACTGGTTTCGTCATGAATGAGCGTAGGGACATGCAATAGTCATGTATCACCCATAAATTATTTTCAAAATTCTTGTGTTTGTCTACCTATTCTTTTGTATACGAGCTCGGAAATTCGCAATTTCTAATCGAGTTTAAAGCGGAAGCGGATAATAATAAGAATACGTAAGTAAATTTAATTTGCATGATCTGTAAATTTTTAAAGTACAGGCATCCTGTTTTCAAATAAAATTAAATATCCCTAAAAACGATTTCATTTAAAGTGAAGCAAATATAAACTTGAAATTTAAAAATTAAAATATTCTAAATTTTTTCAAAACCCGAGAAATAGTTTAATTTGGCATCAGCAGCATTTGAATTTTTGAGTCAGGATCAGGATCAATAAAAAGTTGATTAGTAAATTAATAATTAAAATAACAATTAGTAAACAAGAAAATCAAATAGGCTGACATTTAAATGAAAAGGGGAATACAGTATATCTAGTTAATTATGGTATAGTAACTTTAGTTTAATTGCTACAATATTTCTATGTATAAATTTTTACCGAGGTGGATCAGTAAATGTACTCCTATGAATCGTGTTCTGACAGAAATAGTTTCCATTATTTATTAAGTAGTAAAGCTGCAAATCAAAGCGTATCATTTTCTTACTCAGTAAATTATCGTTTAATCCCTAATCGAGTCACATTATGTTGAATATTTAAAGCTTTACATAATAAATGAGGACTGAACAAATTGCTTCGATAAAAAATTATTTAAGCGGTTGTGCGTAAATATCCTTTTGCTGAAGATTTTCACCAGAATTCATCATTTGACCTCGTTTTCGATGTAAATTCATATGCTTTTCATAAGCCTCTTTGGAATATGTGTTTATACGACAAAATGAGCAACGGAGATTCATGGTAATCCTTTTGCTAATAAATTTTTGGGTACAAACTGCAGCGTTATTTTCAGAACGACCAGTTTTATCTGACGTCACTGATCCACATGTTCCTTCTGCATTCAAATTGAAACAAGGTTCCAATCTAATTCTCTTGTTTGGCCCGAGCTCGTTTATGTTTTTCTCCAATAAAGTTAATTTTCCAGTAATAATAGGCGTTTTCACAGTATTATCACACACAGCCTCAGCATATGGGGCACATAGATCGGCTACATTTTTGCCAACTGCGGTTGCAGGCGCAGGATAACAATTTAGCATTGGAATTGAGCTAAGATTCTCCAAATCGTCTTGAGATTTCGTGGATGCATGAAGAGGATCGTTTTGAGTACCAGATTCGGGATCATTATGACATTTCGATGACAGATTTGCTTTTGGAAATTGGTATTGTTTCTGTAAATAGATAAATATAAATACAGAAATTAATCATTTTATCTGAATTGACCGTTGACCTAAAAATGCTCTTTGCGCTTAAAGCCTAGAGTAACCTCGAACTCTCAGAGATTTATGTTTCTGAAGGCATTGATAAAAGCAACAAGAAACAGCAAAATGTCATGCAGAATTTCCTGGAAAACAAACTAACTTTGGATAAGATAATTATAAACTGGAATTCCCCGACGAATTTAGCTCTAAAATTAATTTGACTAGGCTGAGTCTTGAGTCAATCATAAAACATGAATTTAACGATCAAGGGAGCTTTTTAAAGCGATTCAGGGCTTAACTGGTGACCAAACACTATTACCTGTGGTTCATTAATTGCTATGGTTGGTTCTCTTTGCCCTGGATCTTCATCGGATTCGGAATGACCACTTGCATAAACGGCACGTTTCGGTTCCATGAAACTTCCGTTTCTCAATTTTGCCGAATCCAGCGGAGAAGTCCTTAGGTTAGAATCGTCCAGTGTCTTTTCGGCTTCAATAGACTGTAGATCCTGATTTTCTAAGTCGCTAGAATCAACTTCCGGAATTCTCGAATCGGAATGCAATTCTTGCGAATTTGTTTGAGGTTCTGTGTCCGACGACAAGGTGAAAAAATTTGGGAAAATGGACACAGGGACCGGTTTCCAATACAGATTTCTCTCCGTTTCAGCATCTTCATTAAAATCGGTTTCCGGATCAGGAATTACTGCGGCTGTCTGTCTGAGTGTTTCATCGATTCCGATAATTTTTAATGAATATGCCAGCTCAAGAAACTGGTGGGCTTCCGATTGCTGAATGAAAATTTCACCTTGATATATGTAGCCCAAGAGAAGCTCCATGTTTTTGGCAGTCACGTCTTTTAGAACAATAACGGGATTTTTGGTCGGTGTACTCTGAAAAAATTATTAGAAACTTAGAAATACTTGTACATTTTCAAGCGCTTTGCAATGAGCTTCAAAATCGTGAAAACTTACCAAAAATATATCTCGAAAGTAAGGACTCCACATAGCCAGAATCACTTTATGTGATCGGAAAATTGAATCTTCACAAACCAAGGAAACGTCCGTAAGTTCATTACGATTGAATAACTCGTGCAAACTCTTGATCAGGAACGAGTCAAAATTATTCCACTTTAATATAATATAATTTTTACCGGGTTTCGCTTGCTCACTGCTCGTACCCGGGTCTTCTAGTATAGCGGGAGACATTTTAATGCAAAACTAAATATGAAATAGCTTGAAGGCTTGAAGAGCTAAAACTGAACGCGAATTTACTTCTATTCAACAACGCTGGACGTAAATTGAAATCCGTGCACCTGAGAATTCTGAAGATTAACTTTAACCGGTTACCTGCAAGATTCGAGACTTATAAGAGCGTATTAGGCGATAAAGTAGGCATCAGCTATGTATGAACGATTCTCAATCTTACACAAATTTGAGTTTAGGTAGGATATGAAATTCGGTATTGGTATTCGGTTATCTATCACAAATTCCAATCCAAGCATGCCGGCTTCAACTTTAACCAGAACCAAGGTCGATTGAAACATCATAACTACTAATATCGCATGAAGAATATATGAATTACAAGTAGGTACCTTTAGGGGAAAGTTTATATTAAATAAATGCATCTACATTTTGTTACAAAGTACCCTAGCATTAAGCTTCTAATGACGATTCGTGCGAAAAATGGCCCCCGATTGCTGGAGATTCCGTTTTACTGTTAAGCTTTTATGATGCGTGAATATGTTCGCGCAATAAAAACAGCTTGATGGATTGAATATAAATCCAAAACCTAATTAGATTCAACGGTAAGCATCAAAATAAAAACACGGTAGAGTCCGGCCTAAAAGAAAGAGTTTATCCGGAAATTATTAAAGCCAAACAATAGTGTTGCCGACTGCCGCCTAACCTTTGCCCAAAAACGACGCATTTCAATTCAATTATCGCATTTGTAATTTTTTGCCGCTGTGTGATAATGCAAATCTTCAAAGTCACAGCATATGCACGTTGTTGACCTAGTCCAATGTCCAACCCCTACCTGTGGACATCCTAATAGGATAATGAATTCGAGCGTAGAGCCTAGCCCTAGCCAGATGTGCGTTTGATTTTTGTTTCTATTGTAGACGAGTCAATCTGAAACCGGATTCACTTGCAGGAAAACTTTAGATATCTGTCTAAACCACAAAAACAAAAATGAGCCTTGAGAATCAGTTTTATTTATATGCAGCATAATGAAATATGCTTCCATCGTACTTTATTTTCCATTGAAGTGTCACATATCCCATTCACAAATTGTCGACTGGAAAAAAAAATTCACTTGGTACATATACCTATTAGATATCGAAAATTTAAATGCAATGCAGTATTCTCTAATGCACTTATATGTGAACCTTGAGCGATTGCTTCTGGCAGCATCCTTGAGATCAGCATCGCCTTTAGGCACTAAATACACTATACACTTTAGGCACTTAACCTAGGTACCTACCGCACATCTGCCAAAACATGACTTTAATGAGTAAATTAAAATGCTCCTATGCAACCACTGACTCATAATCATAATACATCCTAACTATGAATAATTCATTACATTGACGCTGGAACTGAAACCGCATCATCCGTGTGGTATTTTTGTGTTTGACTTGATCCCAACAAGTCAACAGCAGAAGGGTTACGCAGGTTATCCTATTATTATTGAAATTGAAATGCTCGTGGTTTTGCTAGTATTGGATTCAGTGCTAACAGTTTATTCCATATATTTAGATAATCATTAAGTAATAAGTCAATAGTGAAGCTCCAGTGCAGCTCTGTCGTACAAAATGGAAAACAGAGTAAAAAATAAAGTCAGTTTTAGTTCGCAAGTGTCAATAGAATTATCAATTCTACGAAATGAGACGCTGCTCTCATTTTCATCCTCGTAGCATCTCTGTTTTCCGTCTAGAAATATTGCAATAATCCACTTTTGTTTTCGCAGAGATCAGCACAGATTTTATACGAGTCTGATCGCTGTGCTGTGTGTTCATGTGTCAACGTTTGTTTTGACTAACTTCCTGCATTTATCGATACGATACGGCATACGACTATCAAGTATCTGACAATGTAGCATCAACTGGCATATTTAGTACAGTAAAAGCGGAAAGTGAACGTTTGATTGACAAATATCAGCTTAACAGTAGCAACGATTCGAAATTATGAAGGATTTATTAAAATTTTCAATTTTATTCAACCTATTTTTATTAAGTCCTGGGAGATATTTCCATCGTTGTGAGCTGGGATTAACGCTTTTTAATAACGGAATTGCATACTCCAAATTGAGCGACTGTAAGCCAACTAATTTCATTGTACTGCGTAAATATATTCTAAACTAGGTACATTATCTCTTCTTGTATCTTGTATCTATAGTTGTTTGCTTGGCTCGGACTTTAAGTCGCTCCAATTCTTCGTTTGTCTCGGGCTATGACACAAATCCAAACAATAATCTTCAATATGGGATTTTTCAGGTGATCTTATAACATAAAATTCATCTATTTATTACTTGAATTGTGGATTGCATCTTTAAATCGAAACATAATTGTCATAATTCTACGTTACAGATAGGCAATTACTACTTTTGCTGGGACGAGTACAAGCAGGTTAACAATGAGTGCAACTTGAATTGTACAGGTAATTCCTCCTATAAATTCCAGTGGTTATTTGTGGAACATATATTTTGGCGGCTAAGTTATGTATGTTTGTTAACAGATTTGATCGACGACGATTTAGAAGATGATATCCGCTGTGCCAGGCGGATTTATCGAGGTGGTGGGAACAGCCTTAAAAAATGGAGGTCCAGGAGTAAGCCATTGTGAAAATAGTCCGAATCTCCTTGAAGACTGTGACCTATTAAAGGGTCAGCCACCTACTGTTCTAAATGACGAAACGAATGTGACGTTGACGCTGCAGAATTATTCAATGGGAAGTCTGCGCTGTGACGTTAGTGGGACGCCTCCGATAAGTGTGGAATGGTGGAAGAACGAAAGGGTAAGGTAACGTAACGCACACGTTTGGCGCCAGGGTTTGAACGCTATGGTATTTCGGCACCATGTGCAAGAAACTCAGCTTCGGCACCCAATGCGTAAGCTGATAAGTAACTATTAAATTTGCAGAAAATTAGTCGCGATACTCCTCTTTACGAATTTACATCCGGGTTCGATGACAAGGAAAATGTGACCAATTCAATTATGCGGTTTCTTCATAACGCTACTAAAGAAGGCGTGGACAGATACACATGCAAATCGAAGAATATCTATGGAGAGGATGACAAAGATTTTTTACTTCGAATCATTGACCCAAGCAAAAGTAAGTATCTGGTTTAGCTCGATCAGAATTTATACTGCTTGTATAACTATTTCGAAAGTATGAATAAATCATCGATTATAGTACAAGATTCGGATCCAAATAGTTTGAAGAAAATCCTTATTTCTACCGGAGCTACGGCGGTTGTTCTGGCTATGATATTCTTTGTGGTCTATAAATTAATTCATCAAGGATTATGTGAGTAGTGAGACCTTTATAGTGTTCGAACTACAAGTAAAATATAGGCTAAAAAATGTACGGAAATAAAATAAAAATCGAAATTTTAAACAGGGCGGCCTCAACCGTAAAGAAATCAAGTTATTTGAAAACGGGACGACTACGCCTGGAACCACGGAATCAGAATATATTCATGAAAGCATTGGATGCCAACCCTATAACAAGGATTTTGAAATCAAGGAGGATGACTTTCGACTTGGTAAATAATTTTTTAACGCTTGCACGAGATATATTTTTCAAATACCTATGTTGTTTATGCTATAGATCGAAACAAAGTACTGGGCTCAGGCCAATATGGAATTGTATACAAGGGCACGCATAAAGGAAAGCCAGTGGCTGTGAAAACAATCAAACCGGGTGCTGGGAAAGTATATTTATCAGCTCTATTGGTCGAGCTAAAGGTTATGATTTATATCAAAGGACATCCGAATATCGTAAATGTGATCGGAGCGTCTACAAGAGGCTTGAAGAAAGGTACGATTTCAGCATATTAAAAACTTATTCCATACAAAAACAAATCCTACTAAATGAATATTCTTATAGGATCCGTGTTCGTGGTCGTCGAATACTGTCCATTGGGAAGCTTACTAGAATATTTACAGCAATTTCGGGAACGCCGTTCGAATTCGATCACGGCCTCGACGCACTACGTACAAGTGGATACTGAGTCAGTGAAACACACCTTCTGAATTGACGTAATACGAATTTGCATTTAAGTTTAGCATTTTATCGATAGGCTCCAAACCAACAACGAATACACTGATCCAACCAAGCTGAGCAATCTGCAGAATACAAATATTTGCGAAAGGCATATGATGAGCTGGGCTTATCAGCTTTCTAGTGGCATGGAGTACTTGGCTTCGAAAGAAAGTAATTCATGGTGACTTGGCCTGTAGGAATATATTAATGCAAGATGCTCAGACGATTAAAATTACGGATTTTGGGCTGTCACGAAAATTATATGATTATGCGACTTATGTCAAGGCGGATCAGGTACGTTAAAATTCAAGCTATCCGTCAAGGTTTCTACGGTAAAAAAAACTCAGGCATTCACGATTAATTTTGTTGTATCGACAGGAACCCTTACCCTGGCGTTGGCTCGCAATAGAAACCATGCATGACCTAAAATTTTCGACACAATCCGACGTCTGGTCATACGGAATTACTTTATGGGAAATATTTAGTTTGGGTCAAAAGCCTTATCCAGGACTGGAATGGTCCTTAGATTTTATAAAAAGAATTGATGAAGGGTTTCGAATGGACAAGCCGGATGCAGCTTCAGAATCCATGTACGTTACACAATCAACAGCAAACCTTCTATACTTGACTACAACGTTTTAAATTATAAATTATACTTGGGTTTCACACGTTTAGCTACCAACTAATGCGAGAATGCTGGCACGAAATTTCTGGACAACGACCGACTTTTGCATCTATTCGTGAAAAAATGTGCCAAGAACTGAAAAAATTCTCGGCTTTCGGGGTAAGGATTACAGCACTATTAGGAATTGAATTGAAATAATAATTAAAATTACACTAAAATTTTAAATATAAAATATATTCCAGGGTTACGTGGAACTTGATTTCCTGCACCAGCCAGCCTAGCTACAGCTACTCTATAGTCTAGTCTGATTTCGCATGAATGTAAATAGCATAGTTGTGCCCGCAGATATACTCAATTCAACCGCTTAAAAGTTCCTAATATAAACTGTAAATTATTGCAGCTAACGCATTTCTTAATCTCAACGAATAAAATATGCCTTGTTTTAAACTTTTATCGAATCCGTTTATTACTTCTAAATTTCTGATTTCTTAACAATTCGATTGGAATGGCTATTTTGGCCGCATAAATAAATTTTTTTTTTAATTATCGACCAGTCTACTAAAACAACTCTTTTCTATGCTAGGATAAATACACGACTAAAGTCTAAACGCAAGAACTACGCGCACACTACTACAATTACAACTACGTTAAGATAAGATAAATTCTTATATTGGTATTCAATTTTCCAGTCGTAAATGAGAATTGTTTGACTAGTAGAAAAATTCATAAGTGCAGAATAATAGAAGTGTTTGCTTTACGTTTAAGGTACACGGTAAACACAAATATAACTCAGGGTTTTTTCAGTTTCCAGTATCTAAATAATTATTTATGTTGACAATCGGTCACGGAAACACTTACAAATCATACTCTAGATATGATTCTTCTATTAAAATTTCAACAATTAAGGAATGGAATAGCAACGCACAAGATCCTGAGAATTAAGAACTAATCTTTCTAATCCGTGGCAGTCACTGTAATCTGCTTACCCTTGGGGTCATCAAATCGATCCATTGTATTCAAGTTCATGATCATGACAATACCCCAGGTGAGAACACCCATAAGCAGAATCGTGACGAAAATTCCAGACAAAATTCCAATTGAGAAGAATCCAACGCAGTCGTAGGGTCTGTCGAAATATGTGGTGTTGTGCTTGAAGTTGAATGCTTGATACTATTTGAAAAAAAAAGGAATCATGTTCGCTTCAATTCAGACTTTAGAAAAATATGCCATGAATTCTACAAAATGGGCCGAACTTCAGTAAATTATAGCGTAATTTAAATCGAATCTCACCTGAAAATCAATCAGCTCAATGGAAGGTGTAAAATTTCGTGCATTAGGATTAGCAGGATCAACTTTCGGGAAAAGCGGTCCAAATCTCCCACAGTGGAATGACATTTGCAATGGAGCTGACATGCCATCGTATGATACTAACTCCAGATTGGTTATGGGCATAAGAGTTTTCCCGTCCATTTGTGCTGTAGCTGCTGTAATAGTGTAATTCGTGGCTATCCACCAACCAGCTATTTTCTGAACAATAAGGCTAAACAATAAAGGAATAATTTAGATTCATCTGAAGATGAGTTTTAATAAACAAAGATGGCGAATGGACGCCATTTTTAATTGGTTATTTACGTCAACTCAAATCCCGTGACAGAGATCCCATCACCTTTGCCCTCTCCATCAAAATTGAGCTTCAATGAGGCGTATGTCGTGTTATCAAATGAGCTGGGGTCAACAGTTGCCGTTGTAAACGCCACGGTTTTCCTGTTATAAATTAGAAATAAATTGACTTGGAATTAGATTTAAATTTAATACACATCATAATATTTTAAAAATTACGGAGCACATAAATTTTTTAAAAGAAACCCACTTACTTCAGCTTAGTGTCTGCATCCTTAATAGTAAAATTGACCGATGAGAAATAAATCATACTCTGATTTAAAGCATACGGCGGTTCCAACATTTGCGCCTCCGTTCCCGTCCATAGCGTTAAACACACGACCAGAACCAATTGACCCAGTATCCTCTGACCCCTCATCTTTCTAGTGCTAACAAATTCCAAGCCCAAAAATCCTTAGAAAATTTTAATAACCTTGTCGTATGATCGTAATTAAAATTCCAAAGTTTTAGGGCGTTGTATCTGAAGGATTAGAGCAGCTGAAGTTCCCCGGCGTTTATGCAATGCTCATCGCAGCTTGTAGTGGATTCGCGCGGCATCACACCCATAAGTTTAAGACAATAGCTGAATTTTCAGAAAATTCCGACATCCGATCCGAAATACATGCATAACCCGAGATACCTACCGAAAATTTCAAAATGATGCTGTTAGATCATAAATGCAGACAATTTAAAGCTTTTGAGTTTGTACATATTCCGTATAAATAATGACGTCCATTTTAAATTTTTCTATAACGCTGCGATGGTGTATTTTGTGTATTACTGATACGTCTTTAAAAACAGAAATTATGCAAAGTTGAAAGATTTCCATAATAATGCAATTCGTACTAAGAAGACGCAGTAAAACATCATTAGCCAAATATAGATTTGTTTGTCACCCCCGCTCCGCCCGCACTGGTTGACTATTTCTACGCGTTTTGCATATAAAATAAAGTCACAAATCACAAATTCGCAACGAGGCATGATCTGAAATGTTGTGTAATGTGTAACTATTAAATTAAGAAATCCTACACAGATTCGTTATAGAGTCAATTATATAATTGCGTAGATATCCTCTTCCTTATGCTCACATACTCACATGTGTAGCCAAAAATAACCATATATATTTTATATATAAGTTCTAATCTAATAGGTATAGGATGAACCGGTCATCAAATCGAATAAAAATTCTCAGCAATATTCCAGTTCGTCCAGCTGATCTTACACCACACACCGAATTCGGTCTGGTTCCTTCAATAATACGGCGTCGACGCGGTAATATTGAGGGGAAGTTTGCCGTCGTGTTCGTGTCCTACTGAATTCTTATAAATTATACATCAATTTAAAATACAGAATATTTCGTATCGGTAAGGAAGTTTTAGCATTTAAGAACCGACGAATAACGGCATAAGTCATTCATAAACTACATCGGTACATATTTTTCTAATACAGATCGCCGTTATCATATAGCTCATACCTGTGTGCTGTAGTTCGGAGTTTGAATCATGAAATCGGACACATTTTACAGCCATTTAGATAAAGCTTTACCAGTACTTGTGCTGGCTATTTTGATTTTGTATCTCCCATGTTGGGTTGTACTGTTCGTCCTCATTCCGGCCTGTATGAAAATCTATGCAAAATTGTCAGCTGGGATTTGTCGGAGTGTGCGACGGCTTGATGGAAAAACTGTAATTGTAACTGGAGCAAACTCTGGTAATTACTTATTATTCCAAATTTACAGTTTTAAACATTTTATCCTGGAAATAGTATGTTTAATAAATCTTCATTTTAATCAGGTATTGGATTGGAAACTGCTAAAGATTTTGCAAGAAGGGGAGCAAAGGTTATTTTAGCCTGTCGATCTCTCGAGCGTGGAAAAGCTGCGTTAGGTCAGTTTAACAGCATTTTAATCAGTGAACCCAGAAATATTTAACATTATTAAATATGGCCTACGTATCCCGAAATCGACGATTAAAAATTACTTGCATATTTTGTTTGAAAATCTGTAGAATCCATCAAAGCTGAAACCGGGAACACTAATTTGGTCTTGAAGCAGTTGGACCTCTCATCTTTCGCGTCAGTACATAAATTTTGTTCTGAAGTCAAAGCTGAAGAAACTCGACTGGACATTCTCGTTAACAATGCTGGAGCTGCAACGATTGAGAAAATCATTACTGCTGATCAATTGGAAATGAACTTCCAAGCGAACCATTTCGGACCATTCTTGCTGACAAATTTGCTTCTGGGTAATTTAAGCATTCAGTATATGGCATACGGCTAGCCTAAACTCATAATTTCATTTTCTGAAATCCTATTTTCTCAGACCTTATGCAAAAAACCGGAAATGCTCGAATTGTAATGGTTGCATCTTTTATGCATACGTTGGTTCGAAAATTGGATTTGGACAATTTAAATTCAGAAAAGTCTTGGGAGCCGATGATGGTTTATGCTCGGACAAAATTGGCAAATATTTTATTCGCAAAGGAATTGAATCGCCGACTGGAAGCAGCTGGAATTGACAAAATTACTGTGAATGCCTTGCATCCTGGAGCAGTTCGTACAGACCTTTTAAATCATTCCGATGATGTTTGGTATTTTAAGCTGATCAATCCAATTCAGAAATATTTTTTCAAGGTTTGTGCAAACTATAAAAATATTCTAAATTTTGAAGTGGTCAATTGGTTTGGTACTGGTTTAAAATATTTGTTATTCGGATTTCAGGACGTTGTTGAAGGAGCGCAGACCACAATTCATCTCGCTATCGCAGAAGAGCTGGCGGGTGTCAGCGGACAATATTTTTCCGATTGCAAGGTAACTAGCAGA